>OX940976.1:3990455-4054589 GCA_954871275.1 Leptopterna dolabrata | reverse complement strand
TGATGGCTGAGAATTATTTCAAATTTCCTTTCGAGGGTTCCTCAAACATATTTTGTGCCACGCATTGTACCCGGTACACTGAATCCTAATGAATATTTATTTTTGGTTTATTATTTTCAATAATGAACCTTTGGAATCGTCCGCGAAAAAAAATAAAAATTAACCCCCCCCCCCCCCAATCCATCAAAATTTGATGGTTTACGTTTCAAGGTATGTAGAATCCGGAAATGCAATAAAAATATTTCTGTCCGTCCGCCCTACGCCGTACTTCGCACTTTTCTTAGTTATCATGAACAAAAATTAATGAAATTTGGTTTGTAGGTCCCGTTTGGGGTCTAGTTGGTCCTCGAAGCTCGGCGTTAGTGTCAGTCATCTCTAAGGGGTGGAAAATAGGGGTTGATCTTTTCAGAACGCCGTAGCTCGAAAACTTTGAATAGAAGGGTATGGTTTTCAAAAGTTTTTAAATTGATCTTGAACTAAAGAATTTTTTGAGACCACCCAGAGCATTGTACGACCAGCCGTTCGTTTGCACCGAAAAGCTTCGTCAACACGATCGTGAATCAAACGGTATAAATACGGCCCAGATTTCATCACTAGCGAGCACCTGATTATAATCAAGGATGGCTGTATGAAGTCGAGTTGGTTGTTCTGTGATATTATTTAATTTGAAAAATGATGGCGGTTTTGGATTTTTTTGATAGGCACTTTTGCAACTTGCACAAACGTTGAAATGTTATTGGGTAAATTATTGCACAACGGTAAATTATTACACAACAGTTATTATGCTATCTACGCAGAAGGGGCACCTATACAGGTAAATTATTACAAAACAGTTTATTGTTCACCTTATGTCTCATGAATAATAACGAATAAATAATTATTGAATTATTGAATCCCGCGCATGAGGTCTAGGGTACCGACCACAGAAAACAGTGATCTACGCAGAAGGGGCATCTATACAGGTAAATAATAAACCGTTGTGTAATAATTTGCAGCGTTTTAAACACACCTACTTAGATCAAAAATTATGTACAAATTTAGCAGGATGCTTTGGCTTAATCTAGGAGATGGTCAGTGACAAGAAAGAATGTAACCTCTAACAAGCCTCCGGTATCCAAAAAGATACTCCAGGACTCTGAGGTATCAAAAACTTCAAATGATGAAGCAATGAAATTCATGAAGATGTACTTGAACATCAAACCCATGAAAAACTACTACCTATGTTCATGTTCAGTACCATGTGGTTAGTACTATTCTTTCTAATACTATAATAGTACCATGGATTCTTTCTAATACTACGGATGTATAGTATAGGAATCCATTCTATAGTAATTCAATAGTATCCATTCTATACCTACTAATTTGATACTCATTGAGGCCATAATTGTTAGTCAGATCAACTTTCGAACAGAGATATTTTATATTTATTTGTACGACAGGAGACTCTAATACTATATGTGTGGTATGAGGAAACTTTCTTAGAAAGTAGAGTTGATATACTTACGTTTATAACTTACTATTCAAGCTGTAGACATGAATTGTACCAGCACTTTTCTATTCTTGTCATAAAAAATTCATATCGACAGGGTATTTTGGAGCAATGGTGCTCAGCTGTGGGATTCCTCTTTCTCGTCATGGTCTGCATCCTCCTAGTCAGATCCATGTTTTTCAGTGAGGTACGTAAAGGTTATTGTAGTCTGATATTGGTGTAAGTACCCGCGATATCAAGTTCACTCTAATAACTTTTGACCCTGAAAACCCACGCTGCAGACCTTTTGTACGTTCCTACTTGAACTATTCATTTCGGCGAGCTTCCTAATGATTTATTACTGCTCTGTGACTCCTGTTTCCTTTGAATTTCCCGTTTCGAGCTGCTGTCAGAGAGAGCGCTTCTTACAACATTCAGAGACATCACGGGATCTTGGTTTCTAGATGCGCAGTAGCTCTTCGTGACATAATATATTTTTCCTTGCTTTTAGAAAACAATCCACTACTCGCACATAGCAGGTACCTACGTAGTCATATTTTGACATTTTCATGTCTTTACTTTGGCGCAAAAACTCGAAAAGCGTTACCAAAAAGCGACAGGAAAACGCGTTATGCACCATTTCTGATGATTTTCGCTTACAACCGATTCGTTTCTACGGAACTTCATGTTTGCCATTTTTCATCGTACAAAAATCGTTCAACACTCGTTGGAATCGTGTGATTTTATTGAATATTTTCTTGTTAACCGTACCTCCGTACCTTGCGCGGTAGCTGAGCTGAGCTTGATGAAAAAAAAGGTGGGTAAACAAGGTAGTCAGCAACATAGGTAATGGAGGAAGTAACCTGGATCTTGTTAGCCATGCAACCCGTAAATGATTATCACTATATCACTATATCAAATTGTTGTATTTCGTTTCAAGTCCTGAATCAAGATAGTAGGTAGAGGTTCCTTTGTTAATTGCGATTACTCGTTTTGTGTGTGAACATGTTCCTTTGTTAATTGCGATTACGTAGCGTACGATGGATTCGGAAGGGTTTTGTCAGTTCATTATCGATATTCCTTTCTCGCCAGACACCACCGACAAAGCAAAATATAAACGATTCTTACAAACGCGATCTTCATCCGAGAGTATCGGATGGTTGTTTCAAAGAAGCAAGTTTTACGGGGCGCGCCCTGAATGAAGTAAGTTAGTGATAACTTGGAAGCAAAACGGGAATAAAGATACATATTACTGAAAACATATTTGTGTAAATAACTCACCTGATGGCTCTGAGGCGGCACACAATAAGCACGAAAACGTTTTTGACGGTAGCACTGTATTTACAGTAAAAGAAGGCTTTACAACTTAGTACAGAGAGTATCACGTACGAAGGCTGGGAAGCAAAAGTAGTCTTTCGATCGTCACAGGTAAGAATCGATACACCGCGCGAATGAGTTCACGGCTATCTTAATCTACGGCAATCATGATCAGGCAGCAAAAATACTCTACCATTATACACTTTTGATACAGAAGGATGAGACATTAAATCCTAAAAATTGTATAAGATGCTTAGCGGTAGGTAAAGTTGCCACATTCATAACAATAGTGACACTTAAAGCAATTGACAAGGTTGGTAGCCTTGCTTTCGTGAAAACTAAATTGTCGATATCAATTATCGATGATTCTTAAATTTAGACACTTCACCAAACTTTCAACAGAGAGGAAAAGGAAATTGCAAGCCGAAAGACAACGAGAATATCCTGCTTGTGATCCAACATGAAAATGTCTTACTGTGTTGCGGACTTGTGCGCAAGCGTTATGTTTGATAAAAAGCCTGAAAATCGGAAATATCGTCATGATTGGCTAGGAAAGGATTTCGAGGAGGGTTAACGCGTAGTTAGTTAGTTCACCCGTTAGATGATTTAAATTGATTCATTCTAACTTTTCAAGTAAAAACCGCAAATTAGCGCCAATTTACCACTGTTTATTGAAATTATACACCAAAAAACGCCACACAAAAAAACTACAAAACCCCCAATTATCAACCACAAAATTTCCAAAAATGCTCTTTCTTCGTCTAACTTTATAGCGTTTGAATATATTATGCACCCGAATGTATTTCTGCACCCATACGTTTTTGAAGTTTCTTAGGCGATTCACAATGGGGTCAGAATGGCCGAATATCCATTTCCGCGGTGTGCGACGACCATCATCGGAATCTCAACGACATCTTGACGACTCGCTCGAAAACTTTTTGTAAGGGTTGTGACGTGCTTGCAGGTAGTTCCCAATTTTTAGGATCGAATGAGACCTCCCCGAGCATTGTACGGCCACCCATTCGTTCTTAAAAATAAAATTAAAAAACTACAGGATAAAAATATACCTAATAGTGTATTTCCACGTAAACTAACAAATTGTAGACCAGTTTCGTTTGTTAAACCGTCATCAGTACACAGTAGAATCTATCTAGTGTACTGATGATGGTTCAACAACCGAAACCGGTCTACAGTTTGTTAGTTTACGTGGAAATAGACTGTTCTATTTTTATACTGTAGTTTTTTGCTATGAATTTCAACTACTCCGCCGCAAGTAATTTAAGTTACATTCGTTCTTGGTATGGGCCAAAAAAAGGCCGAATTATTTGCTCGGTCTGTGGACCTTTTCTTCTGAAGTTGTTGTAGAAGAGCTAAAGCCTAATTTGAGTACCTAATAGTAATGAGTAAAAACCTGTGTTTAAAAGTAGAGGGCCCTTTAGAGCAGCCTCTGTAGAGCCTCTGACGTAGAGGCTCCTGAGATTTTTCTCTGTAGCAGCAGCGATACATATGGGTAATTCGAGTGTTGCAAAGGTTCGGTGAATCCATACATGACATATTATGGATCGCACCGTTGACTCAACCTACATCAGATGCGCAATACGTTGATTGTTTGTTTCAGTACTTTCAGAATTCACGGTTCGATTCTTTGGAGTGCCTGAGGTTGAAATCAATAACCTTCGCGTTAGAGTGGCTTTGTTTGCCTGGAAGAGAAATGGGAGAACGCGTACATACGTGAGGAGATTAAACATAAAATTCAACGAATATACCGACATATTTAGGCTTGAAGTTACTGCGACATGCACGACACAATTATTATTCTGATTATTTCGAAGTGCGCTCCTGTTGAAAGTTCGCAAGTTCACAGAACCGTATTCACAGAGCTGTTTTATATGTACATAAACACCTCCATTTATTTACTAAGCAAGCAGTGATTAGACCGACGCGAACAGATTCAAACTATGTCCTCCAGATACCACAGGCACATAATGATTTCTACACCAGACAATTTCCATGGCTAGCTCCAGCCCTATTTGAACACTTACCGCTCCTAACCAAGACTTCTACATCAACAGGAAAATTTAAAAAAATATTTCTAGAATATATTGAGCTTTAAAATTACGAAAGTATTGTTATAAACAAGTTTAAATTAGGATAAAAATACAAATCAGCCTTCGTAGCTATCTTCTTCTTTTACATTTGTGTTGAATAATATTGAATTTAAACTAAGAATATTTTACTAACTGCTTAGGATGACCTGTAAATACTGTTAGTTCTTGATCAATGTAACCCATTCTCCAAACGCTTACGATGTGTTTTGTCAATTACGCATTAATAAATAGCAGTGGAAAAGACGAGCCTGGACGGGTCACTGACCTTAGGCTCATAAACCAACATGAGTTTACAACTTGTATTATGTATTGACTCTAAAAATCATTATAAGTATTTGTTTTATAAAGTTTTTGTTGAATTTAAAAAAAAAACATTGAATTGAATTGATCGATTTTACACTTCCTCCTGTTTCCATGATCTTCTTCGGTACAAGCTGACCATGCATGCAAAATTTCCAAATTAACGTATGTATTGTATGATGTTATATTTAAGTAGTACATAATACTTGTGGTGGTTGAGGAGGTATAACTTGCCACCCATACAGCGTAGTTTCCTCCTATCCAATCAGAATGGTAGGGAGGCAGTGTGGCAGCAGCTGCCCCGGGAGAGACGTTGGTTTGATTAGTAACGCAGTGCTTCCAGGAGTTGACTTGGTATATTGAACCTCAAACCAACCAAGTTGGAGACGTTAGGGAGAGGGGTGTACAAACTAGGGATGGGCGTTATTGCTACTTTCACGTAACGTTACATTTCGTTCGTTACAAAAACGTAGCTGTTATTTTAATCTGCTACAAATAGCAGTTTGGAAAGATTAGCAGAAAAATCCACCCCACCCCCATTGTTATTTTTGTTACCTATACGAAACGCTCGTTATTTTTTATGTTGAAACCGTACATTTTCTCGTTGTTTCACGGTTTTCCCCGTCGTTTTTGTTACAATACACCACTATTTCACTTGACGATGGAATTATACCTATTTACCGCCATTCACCATAGTGATCATTTGATCCTTATCAGTCTTCTGTCAATTTTATTTCAAAATTTTATCTGTATTTTACCCTACTTTTCTCAACTTCCTACCAAATATCATGTACCTAGGTAATGTACCGTCGTTATGCAAGGAGGGACAAATTTAGCAGTGCAACCCATTATGAGAATAAACGTTTATTAAATAGGTACCTATTTATTTATTCTGACTCGAATAACGCAAATGCTGGTTCTCTCTCGCTCTCTCTCCAAATTGGTAAATGTTGACGAAATATCCTAGTTTAAATACGAGTTTAATAATGGAGTACCGGGTCGAACACGCGTTGAAACGCAGAATACAAACGGATAACGAAGTACAGAAAATAGCGGATGAAGTCAGTGATGCCAAGCCTGGACAAATAAAATGATGGTAGGTCGGTGGATCATGACAAAAAAAAAAAAACACTGGATTTTGTATGAATAACCTGTATTCGTACCCCATTTGAATTTTGTAGATCTACAGAAAAAATTGTCGACCCAGCAACCTTGGTAGCAATTGACGGTAGCGTTTTTGCTCTTAAATGGACAGCAAAATTAAATACTCAAGACTGTCATTGGGTTCACAGATATTTTACTAGTAAAATGTATCCATGTTCCTTTTTTAGCGAATTTTCGAAGAAAAGGAAGCTATTTATTGTTCTCGGTCCAAAATTTTTAAAACTCGAATTTCCGAAAGATTTTTATACCAAAATCCGTTTCAGACCATCCTGAATTCACTGCCGAAAGACACCAAAAATTATATGTATATATATATATATATTTATATATTTATATATATATTTATATATTTATATATGTATGTGTCATTCCAGACGATAACTCTCGAAAGAATTGAGATAAAAAGTTCAAATTTGCACGAAAAATCTGTCTTGGCAATCGACAGGCTAAGTTCGAAGATGGGCAGAATCGGGTCACTCTAAGGGGGAGAACAGGAGGGCGAAATCACACCAACTAATGTGATCGGGAAGATGATCTCCAGGCAGAAAACCTGGGAGAGGATTGTGTCCTACATAGTCCGAATCCTCAAGGCAAAAAAGCTGGACGACCCGATCCTCAGATGAGCAATAAACTGGAGACCGCAAGAAGAGATCAGAAGAGGGCGTGACTCCGCCCAGTGATCGACCCCACTCCGAAGTAATGCTGAACAAGTGATTCCGGGGTGGATTAGGTCAAGAGGATCAGGGTTAGTGGGTTTTTAGTGAGTGAAACCTCACACGGCTGCGGAGTGCGGACCCTCCAAAGCGCAAGTCTTTTTCAAGATTTTCCCACTGTTTCCCTCGTAAAAAAAAAAAAAAAAAAAAAAAAAAAAAGGGGGAGTTTTGGGGAGTTTTAGGGGGGGGGGGGAATTACCCATAAATTCCCAAAATGAAAAAGTTTGACAAGTGACACCTCATTTTAAAGATTTTTGTACGCTGAACACGATGGTGAAATCAGAATTGCGATATCTCTTTCCATTCTCAAACTGGAGCACTTTGAAGATGAAGGAACGTGGTTATTTCTTGAGATGTTCTTCCTGGTTCGTCTGCTCTAATCTGATAACGGAATGGGATATCGCAATTCTGACTTCACCATCGTGTTCAGCGTTGGAAAATCTACAAACCGAGGTGTTACTCGGCAAAAAATGGAACAAAAAATTTGTTACGTATCCAATACCTACTCTTCTGGTATTCAAAACATTTTTGATTTCCCCCTCCCCCTCCTTCCACCCCAAATTTTACTTTGCGTAAAACTACTCCTGTTTTAATTTTGTATGGTATCAAGTTGGGAAAACAATGGCCGAAAATTAATTTTCAGAAAATATTAGGCGGAGGAGGAAGATGCCGAAAACTTCGAAAATTCGCTCTTATAGCCATGCTGCATGACTGTGGTTTTTCAACTGCTATTTTGTAGGTTGAGTAACACAATTTCGTTATTTTCGAATAGCGTGTTATTTGTAACTGTTAGTCGTTATTCGACCCATCCCCAGTACAAACCTAAGGTGTTGTTTTAATATCGTTGTTTACTGTCCGGCAGAATGAAACACTTGAAAACCTTCGTGGAGGCCCAAGTTAATTAAAAACGCTGCAAATCCCTGCACAACGGTTTATTATTTTGTACAGAATACCCTTCTGTTACAGATCACAGCTCTGTATAGATAACCCGTCTATATAATATAATATGTACTATTCTATTATATGCATATTATGTAGATCGCAGACCCTCCGTAGGTTAGTACCTAACCCCGTACTCGTTACTAGGTACCTACCTAAATCACGAGTTAAATGTTGCTAAAATAATTCTGCCGATGACAAACAGTAATTAAAACGGCAAAAAGAAGCGCAAATAATGAAATTCTGAAGGGAAATTGTTAATGTGGAGTGAAACAAATTGCAAAAGTACCTACCAACAAACTCCAGCCCCTTCTACGTAGATGGTATAATGAACCGTTGTGTAATAATTCACCGTTGCTTAATAATGTACAATATTGTGTTATAACTTACCCATCAATACTACTTCAACGTTTGTTCAAGTTTCACTACCTATCAGCAAACTCCAAAAGAGCCATTCTTCAAATGAAATAATATCACAGAGCAACCAACTCGACTTAATGCTCCGTGAATATAATCAGGTGATCCCTAGCAATGATGATCTCGGGCCAATTCCCGATTGTTAGCGCGTCCCTAGTGATGATATTTGGGCTGAATATATACAATTTCATTCACCCTGCTGTTGAAAATGTCTGGCGATGCAAAATTCTGGGTCCAATGCAAGCGCCTTCGTGCGTCGGGCTTCAATTTTTTTTTTTTCGTGTGTATTCGAGAAAACTGGGGAATTTACCTTTTTAATCGTCATGGACCCAGAGGAATTTTATTTCCTTGAAAGCAGCAACCATTTGCGGACGTTGGATCAAAGAGCATGTTGGGCGGACCCGATCCTCTCCTAAAGGGAATCTTTCGGGGAGTTTCACCACCTTCACCATTAACTTGAGGCTGACCCTAACAAATTTTTCGATTATCATCCGGTTTATTAGTGTTATGATCCATTTTCTGCCCAGAGGGTAATTTTCACCTACTCAAAACGGGGCCTGCGCGTGAACTGACTCGAAATGACCAGGGATACGAGTGAAATGGTAGTTAGGTGTTCCGATGAACCGTCCGTTAGCGATTCCAATGTTTATTTACGTGGAATTCCTACCAAAACTGGTAGGAAAGTGATACTGAAAAAATGGTATTGAACGAGCTACGAGCGGCAGATCCAACTCTTTTTGGATCTGCCGCTTGTAGCGCGTTGCCACTCGTATACGCCCGTAGCCGCCCGCTCGAACAAGCTTCCAGCGGACGATACCACATAAACTCAATGTAGTTGGATCTGTAGCGCGTTTCGCTCGTTGCCGCTTGTGTAGCGCAAAGCGCCGCGCCGCTCGAGTAGGTACGCATCCAGCGGACGACCGCACTAAAAAATGCTCAAGTTTTAAATTCCGATGTCGGCTAAGGCCTTCAGTGTCGGAGTGAGGTGCGGAAAGCGAAATATACGTCAGGATTTGGGGGTGAGGTTTCAGCTGGGATTCCCGTGAATATTTCACCGGAAGCGCTTAGAACGGCGGCGGATCTTTTTGCATAGAACCCAGAAAACTAAAACTGCTTCAGAAGATGAAAACGTTTGGGGGTTGACTGACAACAGAATTAGATTGCAGTTATTGTTCAAAATCCTTCTCACTTTTCTTTTACTTCTTCCTCTTCAGGGGCCCCTTCCTCAACTTCGGTTTCGCCGTATGCCGACCCCCGACTCCCAATTTCACCAGGACACTCGTACCAACACCCCCCTGAACCATCTCATTCCTTGTTTGCGAACTTCACAAACCGCCTTGTCAGACTCTGTTAAACAAGTTTTTCTCCATCCCCTTCGCTACCATTCCGTGTACTGTCCTCTTATCCTGAACGCCTTTTCGAGAAGAGGAACGGCCCCCTCGACTTGATCCACCACTATTTGTTATCTCCGCAACTTTGCGAACCCCGCCATTTCCATCTGTTCGGCTTTATTTCAATACCAGCATGATCTGCGAATAATGCTTTATCGTTCAAAGCTTTACCCACCGTCTTGCCAGACAATGCAGAACTTAATCAGACTATTTCGTGAACTTCGGGTCGATAGGAACTGGAAAACTGGTGATATCAAATAAAGTAGTTCACTAACTAAGGTAGGTCTATCCTATTGCTTCCTACGAATTAAATCACTCGCCACGAAGTTGTGGAAACCCATTTTAATAAAAACGGAGTTATAATATAACAAAGTCTATTTCCACGAAAACAATGAATACAAAGTTAAATCGATTTATTTTTAAACCCTACTTTAAAACCTCTAGATGATAACATTTTCCCAATTTTGTCAGAAATCTTTCCATAATAAGGTATACTTATCCACTTTTTCTCTTCCAAAACAATTTCTTTAACCAAATTTGATACACTGTCCCTACACTTTTTCCTAAGAACCTTATTCCATATAGAATCAATGAGAGCACCCTCATATCCATTACTTGCGGCTATACTTTTAATAATTGATTTTTCTTTTGATAAATTTTGATCATTCATTGGTATTGACAAAGCTCTATTGATCATACTATGGAAAGCAGCATGTTTATGAACTAAGGGATGATTTGATGAACTATGAATAGTGATATCACTGTAGGTATCTTTTCTATAAATGGAGAACTCATGCTTTTTGTTAATCAATGAGATGGACAAGTCAAGAAAATTTTCTTGACTTGTCCATCTCATTGATTAACAAAAAGCATGAGTTCTCCATTTATAGAAAAGATACCTACAGTGATATCACTATTCATAGTTCATCAAATCATCCCTTAGTTCATAAACATGCTGCTTTCCATAGTATGATCAATAGAGCTTTGTCAATACCAATGAATGATCAAAATTTATCAAAAGAAAAATCAATTATTAAAAGTATAGCCGCAAGTAATGGATATGAGGGTGCTCTCATTGATTCTATATGGAATAAGGTTCTTAGGAAAAAGTGTAGGGACAGTGTATCAAATTTGGTTAAAGAAATTGTTTTGGAAGAGAAAAAGTGGATAAGTATACCTTATTATGGAAAGATTTCTGACAAAATTGGGAAAATGTTATCATCTAGAGGTTTTAAAGTAGGGTTTAAAAAAAATAAAAATAATCTCAAAGCTTCGTTGGGTTCTGTTAAAGATAAGATTATGGTTCAGGATAAAAGTGGGGTTTATAAGCTGAAATGTTCTTGTGGGCTTGAGTATTGTGGTCAAACTGGAAGGAAGTTTAGGGAAAGAATAAAAGAACATGAAAAGGATTTCAGGGATAGCAAAGGTGATTCTGCTTTCGCAAGTCACCTGAGTGAATCCAATCATGACTTTAGTTTTGATTTAACAAATAGACAGTATGTAGAATTTCCTCATTTTTGCCCAAAGGGAGGTATGTTGGATGTACTTGAAAGGTTCGAAATTCTTAAGAGTGATAGGTCTGGTAAATGTCTGAATGAGGTGGTCCCTCAACATGTTTCACCGTTGATAGGTTCATTCCTGCAATAGCTTGGTCCCCCCCTTCACAATGTTACCCTCACCACTGTTTGAGCTCCCTTTCACTTTGTCTGCCTTGATTGGCATTTGTAGATCCTCCCAGTCCCTTTCACTTTTCTGAGCCAATAGGATTCAAGTTCTCCCTCCACTATTACCTGTTTCAATCTGATTGGATATTACCTTTCACTTTCTCGACCTATAGGATTCAAGTTCTGTAACTATATAAGCTGTGCTTTTGCGATGTACCTTCAGTTCATGTTTGTTACTGATGATGACCTAACCGTCGAAATCGATTTAACTTTGTATTCATTGTTTTCGTGGAAATAGACTTTGTTATATTATAACTCCGTTTTTACTATTGCTTCCTCACTACCGAAGGTGGGGAAGCCTTGCATGCGAGATTGAGTTTAAAAAAAGTAGGTATGTCCTCCTAAATGAAAATTTCCACTACCATTTTGCATTTTCAGACATAGGGAAAATTTTTGGTTCTGTGTCTGTCTGTGGTAATTTCTTGTAACGCCCATAACTACCCGAAATAATGGTCGAAATGGGCTGAAATTTGAAGGGTAGGGGTGGGTTGGGTCACAGATGGTCCCAAAATCATTGGAAAAGTACCGTAACTTTCGTCTGCGCATGCGCAAACGTTAAATACTTGGAACGCCCATAACTACCCTAAGTATCGTTGAAATGAGTTCAAACTTTGAGAGTCGATCAGGAAAAATACTTTGATAGTTTCTTATGAATTTAATTGGAATCGTACAATAGTACCGCAACTTTCGTATGCGCATGCGCGAACATGAAATGTTGACCATTTCCTTGTAACGTTTCTAACTATGCGAAAAGTAGTCGTCAAGAGCTGAAATTTTGAGGGTACACGCGGGTTGGGTCGCAGATGGTCCCGTATCAAAACGAAACGACCCAACTGTTCTTATATGTTCATGTGATTGAGGTGAGGAAGCTATACTGCCTACTCGAATTGGCTGACGTTTTTCAGTTGTTGTTTAGATGGTTCGATTGAAGGAAACTTCAAATTCCACATGATCAAGCGGTGAATGATGCACACCTGCCCACTGTCTCATTTGTCACAAATGCGGTTTATATCGTTTTGTGATGAAACTAGATTCCATTCTGAGAACTTCGACACCACTCGCGCTGTCCTACGGTTACTAGTTCGTTTTGTGTGACTTTTCAAAGTTTCCACCTCTAGAATTTTTGAAAAATCATAGAGAAATAAAACTGCTTATCAAGGACAGTGCGGTTGGTGCCGTATTCTTAGGATGGAATCTTCTTTCATTAAAATAAATAAATAAGTAAATACGTGCGCTGAACCAGCCCATTAGAACTTGGAATTCTTCTACGATCACATTCCTGCTTACTTTTGGGTTTTTCTCGCGCGGGGTTACCTACACATATTATCAAGAACCTAAAGTGATAACGAATGTTTGTGGGTGAGGCAATGGGTAGCCTTGAGCGAAATGATCGGAAAGGAATCCGATCCAAATAAAGAACAGCCGTTCACGCCCTGAATTCTGTTACGCCTCAGTCAGGGATTGTGAAAATTTCATCCCCTAGTTTTCACCCCTTAGGGATGACTGACAGTAGCGCCGAGCTTCGAGGACCAACTAGACCCCAAACGGAACCTAAAAACCAAATTTCATTAATTTTTGTTCAAGGTAACTAAGAAAAGTGCGAAGTGCGGCGGACGGACCGAAATGTTTTTATTGCATTTTCGTATTCTACATACCTTGAAACGTAAACCATCAAATTTTGAGGGGGGGGGGGGGGGGTTAAAATTGTCTTTCTCATGTTCGATTCCAAAGGTTCATTATTGAAAATAATAAACCAAAATTACGCTGTCCCTGCCTCGTAGGCACCCGACGCAGGATATTTGATCTGGCGTCTTCGGCGTTCGTCAGCTAAATGTGAAGGTTTTGCTCCTCTCTCATCATAAGCACCCACACATGATAAGCCGCACAAGAATGCCGCACTATCGAACTCGTTTTGTGACAGATGGAAACATCGCTCTCCCCAGGCCTGACTGGTCCTTACGGCACATAGCTCATCGTACATTCTGTATAATATGGATATAATATACTGTGCATAGAACTCCTAATGAAATTCATGAAATCGCCTGAAAACTAAGTGAGAACAAAATATAGAACTGGAATTTTGTCATGGATAGTGCAAAAAGGAGTTGATAGTACTTTTAACTTGATAAACAACGTATGCTTGTATTAAGGAAATGTGTCAGTTTATAAGCTATAATTTTATAACTTAGGAATAATCATTGTACCAGGAGACGTAGAAGGAATTTAGTGGACACGGGCAAAGCCTAATGTCGAGCAGCATACGGTAGGAAGGAGGACACTCTACTTTCCCCAAGTTGTATTTACCTACTAATATTCTGAATGAAGATATTCTATTCTGTTCTACTTTACTTATTGTCCCATTACTTACGCTACCATTACCGCAAGAAACTCCGAAGATATTCAACCATAAATACAACGAACTCAAAATTTTCTCCTTGCGGCAACTCTGTATAAAATCCGTATTAATGCATCACCACAAGCACCCGCCTCTTTTCCTTAAACTATGGCCATTCATGCCTGTAACGTCCGACAACTTTAGACTTGATGGCCATACCGAAAATCCCGTCTCCGAAACACATCCGCCCACTGTTTCCACATTGTACCCAATCTTCTGCGATACGCTCCCAAAGATTTACGCCATCCGCTCGCCGTTTCCCGTAATAGCTTCAAGAAAATTAGATTTTCCTGGCTGATCCATTCGGGCATCACAGCCTGTGAAAATATGCTGACGAGCATAATATAAGTGCTAACAATGATTTTCTGTTGGCCAATTTATTTTTATTAATCCTCTAATTACATAATTATTCAAGTAAAGAAGTAGTATAATATTTATTATAGGAGCATTGTAGATTATAATTTATTATGAACTTGGGACTCCCCTCATGTAATCATGACATGGAGCACAGCCTCCGAGCTCTGCTGCATGTCATGAGGGATCGTTTCCATTCATGCGATCTGTTTAAACTCCATTATGATCTATAATAGTGGAAATTAAGTTATTTTGAATTTCGAATTTGAATTAAAATCGTATCTTTTGAATTCCAGGCTTATAAATGGAAGCGAGGAAAGAATTTTGCGAATAAGATCACTTCTACTCCGCCACCACATATCTGAATTTGCTCTGCTAGGTAGCCTAAGACTGAGTCATTGCAAAATGAATTATATCTAATGCCAGACAACTTTCAGGCGGATTTTTGCTTTATTATTCTCTCGCTGCGCAAAAAAAATTTAAAACACCCCCAAATTTTTTTCTTTTACGTTTCAAGGTCCGAAGATTCCAAAAAAAATGCGATGTCCGTCCGCCGTATCTTCGTAACTACCATTGTTTTTGGTCTGAACAATAATTTCTTAAACACGCATTTGGGCCCTAGTTGTGTCCCGAAACTTCGCAGCCCGATCGGAATACACTCAGGGGTGTTTGGGAGAAAAATGATGTAAAAATCTTTCTTTTTTGTGTGTGTGTGTGTGTTTTAATAACTTGAGCTTGTGAGAGATATCATTTCCCATGTTTTTGAGGGTTAGGAGACCGAAGATTAAGTCGATTGTGATCAAAGAATTGAAAATTTGAGGTTCTAACGAAGTTTCAGTTCCCAAAATTCATTTTTTATGAATCAAAAACCTGGGATCACCATAAATCAGTATAATAATAGCACTAGAAGTAGTAATAAGAGGTGTATCAAGACAATTAAATGTCACCATCAATGATAAAATATAATTTATCAAAAGCAGGGGCCTATCTTTTGGGGCCAGAATTGGTAGAAACCGTCAAAAATAGCTACCTATTCCAATATTATTGCTCATGAAAGAAACAATAGTGAACAGTCCACATTTCTGCAGGTATGTCCAGTAGAATTATGAACTCATTTACCAAGGACTTTGCAGCGTTCTTAGACCCTGCAACCCTACCTAACCGCTACCTTTTCACCAGCTTCCTTCACCTCATCAGTGATACCTATCTAAGATAGCGATTAGGTCCGTAGGCAAACTGCCAAAGGAGCGAAGAACAGTAGACTAATGTGGGAGCGTCTTAAGTCAATGGGGAAAAAATACGTTGATAAGGGGGGGGGGGAGCTGTGAACGTCCAGCCACTGCTACAATACCACATAAAAAAACGCTGCAATTTATTACACAAAGGTTTATCATTTACCTGTATAAATGCCCCTTCTGCGTAGATCGCTGTTTTCTGTAGTCAATACCCTCGACCCCCCCCCTCCACCAATCGCCACCACCACTCCCCCAGAAAAGCCCTAAATCGAGTAGGTACTGGAGCCGGCCCCGGAATTAAAGTTTCCTACAAATGCGCGGGATTTAATAATTCAATCATTAATTATTTTGTAGTTATTCATGAAGCATAAGGCAAATAATAAACTGTTATGTAATAATTTACCTGTATAGGTGCCTCTTCTACTTAGATAGTATAATGAACTGTTGCGCAATAATTTACCGTTGTTTAATGATTTACCATTGTTTTATAATTTACCCATCAGTAATAATTCAGCGTTTGTTCAAGTTTCACTACCTATCAACAAACTCCAAAAGAGCCATACTTTTTCAAATGAAATAATATCACAGAACAACCAACTCGACTTAATACTCCGTGAATATAATCAGGTGATCCCTCAATGATTTTATCTCGGGCCCATTCCCGATTGTTAGCGCGTCCCTAATGACGATATTTGGGCTGAATGTATACAATTTCATTCACCCTGCTGTTGAAAAAGCCTGTCGGTGCCAACTTCTGGGCCTTACTGTGAACGAACGGCTGGACGGGTCCGGGTGGTCTCCTAACTCCTAAGTCCGAGAACTATTTAAAACCGTAAAGAAATTCGAGATAACAGCGTCCTGGAGGTTTCAACCCTTATTTTTCACCCCTTAGGGATGACTGACATTAACGCCGAGCTTCGAGGACGAACTGGACCCCGAACGGGACCTACACACCAAAAATGTCGTTAATTTTGGTTCAAGGTAACTAAGAAAAGTGCTCAGGACGGTTTACGGTGGACGTAAGCATTGTTAAGCATCCTGCCAATGATGGAAGACCGCAAAATCCTCAAGAGGCGGTTAGTACTGAGGCTGAAGGACTAGCACTCAGAATGAGTGTTCCCCTTTGCCTCCATACACCCTGTAAAACCGGCACCGCCACGTGGTCCATCCCGGACATGCTAGACATGACCAACGCCGGAGGAGGCAAATACAGGGGTAACCTGCTGTGCTGAAATGAAAGGAGGGATTTATATATATCCAAGCAGCCCAGAATCCAAGCAGCAAGATTGGAATGGGCCCTAGTGGCCTGAAAACAATCAGTCGCCCAGCGCACAGCAGGTTTACGGTGGACGGACAGAAATTGTTTTATTGTATTTTCGGAATCTACGTATTGAAAAGGAAACCATCAAATTTTGAGGGCTGGTTAAAAAAAAAGTTCATGCTCGATTTCAAAGGTTGATTATTGAAAATAATAAACCAATATTGGCGGTAATAGCTCCAAAAATTGGAAACACTGGGGTGGGGTACCCCTCATCGTAAGGCCTGGCTCCTGAGGGGCGTCCTTGCAAGAAAAAATGGCAGTTCAAATCGAAGGACGTTGACCGGGTTAAAGCGTTTGAGGAGGCCAAACGCAAACGGGGACTGATGGACAGTTCATGACCCCCCCCCCCCCCCCCCCACACACGCACACGCACACACACAAAATCTTGATTCACATCGCATATATCTGATAGCCTTCTGATGTCGGGTCTGCTTTATGGAACCAATAGATCACCAGCAGAGTTCGAACCGCTTTCGGGACGTTAGTTGAAACACAAACGAGCTAACGGATTTATTGTCGCGAGAGGAGTTTGAATCAAATCGGAAAATGGGGAAACCCGCAGTGTCGTCAGAGAGGCAGTGGATGATTGGAGCGGTAAACACCGAGCCGGGGGTCAGTAAGCGATAGAGCGGGATGTGAGGATTGTAACCGTAAACACCAGAAAGGGGGTCCGTACAGGGCATAATATGACTTCCCGAGTCTCCGTGTCCCGCGGGACTTGCCTCCCTTCTCATCCGAAACCCTCACCGTGTCAGGGGGTATCAAAATGATGGCAAATACGAGAGGAAAAGGGAGTTCTGGGTCGGAGGATTGTACCCTCTTGTGCCCACAATCGCGGCCGCGTTTCATTGCTATCATTCGCAGTGGGCGCCCAACCAAATTAGAATCGAAGGTAAACTTGTCTGGTTGCTTCAACTGTATTTGACACTGCAGGTCGCATCTTCACTGAGTTCAAAACCAGTCCCCGGTTCGGAGTGGTCCGCATTGAGCAAGTTTAGTGGTCGAACCACTTTGATCGCCCTTCAAAGCAACGTTTCGATTTTCACTGCACCGCATGCTGGCCTGGGGTCTGTGTCTACGAAGCAATCTGTGGGGAGGTATTAAATCTAAAGGGTCAGTTCCGCTAGTGTAAGAAGTAGGTAATATTACCATACCTTCCGGAGGAGTCCGTCGTCACTAGCTGGTTGAGTACTGGAGGCGAGCGCTTTCGACGTAAGGACATCATCATCAGGCCATCGAGAGAATATTATTCTACTGCCTGATGATGATGTCCTTACATCGAAACCGCTCGCCTCCAGTACTGAACCAGCTAGTGACGACGGACTCCTCCGCAAGGTTTGGTAATAATCTGGAGAGCTGTTACTCCATTGTAACAGGTAAAACGTTGCAGGCTGACAAGAAAACTGCGTAATTTTCAGCATTGAATGTGAAGTGAAGACTGCGCTGGAGGGCTGATGGTCCGGGCAGTAACCGATAAGTTTTCGTCAGTTTCATGGTTTTTCAACCCCCGGAGAAAAGCGCTGCAAATTCTTTGTCACATGGGTTTATTATTCTATTGGACTTATCTACTGGAAATGTTAGCTGTTCATTTTTGCTTCTCAAAAACACGAATTAGGCTCCTATACATATATTTTTAAATTATCTTTGACCATTAATAGTGTCATTTAGTTGTCTTGATTCACCTGTTAATACTAGTTCCAATGTTGTTATAGAAATTTATGGGGATTTCAGACAATTACCCAGGTTCTTTACCCATGCAAAATGAATATTGCGAGCTGAACGTTCGTTACAACAGCAATTCTTTACCATTTGGTCAAAATCCACTTCATGTTCAGTCTTCTCGCCCTAAAAAAACATAGAAAACGATACCTCAAAAGCTCATATTCACTAAAACCTGAAAAGAAGTCAAAACCCCATTTTGGTTTATTATTTTCAATAATGAACCATTGGAATCGAGCATGAAAAAAAAAAAAAATTCTAACCCCCTTCAAAATTTGATGGTTTACGTTTCAAGGTATGTAGATTCCGAAAATGCAATAAAAACACTGCAAATCCCTGCACAACGGTTTATTATTTTGTACAGAATACCCTTCTGTTACAGATCACAGCTCTCTGTATAGATAACCCTTCCATATAATATATTTACTATTCTGTACATATTATGTGGATCTCAGACCCTCCTTAGGTTAGTACCTAACCTCTTACTCGTTACTAGGTACCTACCTAAATCACGAGTTAAATGTTGCTAAAATAATTCTTTCGATGACAAACAGTAACTGAAACCGCAAAAAGAAACGCAAATAATGAAGTTCTGAAGGAAAATTGTTGATGTGGAGTGAAATAGATGCCCCTTATGCGTAGATCACTGATTTCTGTGGTCAACCTATAATGAACCGTTGTGAAATAACTTGCCCATCAATAATATTTCAACGGTTGTTGAAGCTGCAAAAGTACCGATCAATAACCGTTCTGTAATAATTTACTGTTGCGTAATAATTTACCGGTGTGTAATAATTTACCGTTGTGTAATAATTTGCCGTTGTGTAATAGTTTACCATTGTGTAATAATTTACCCATCAATAATACTTCAAAGTTTCGCAAGTACCTACCAACAAAATCCAATAGTCCATCACTTATCAAATGAAATAATATCGCACAACAACCAACTCCACTTCATACAGCCACCATTGATTATAATCAGATGCTCCCTAGTGATGATATCCGGGCCGGATTTATACCGTTTGAATAACGATCGTGCTGACCAAGCTTTTTGGTGCACACGAACAGCTGGACGTACAATGCTCCGGGTAGCCTCAAAAAATTGTTTAGCTCAAGACAAATTTAATAACGAAAAAAAAACCATACCTTCGAGTCTACGATCTACATAATATGTATAGAATAGTACATATTATATTATATAGACGGGTTATCTATACAGAGCTGTGATCTGTAACAGATGGGTATTCTGTACAAAATAATAAACCGTTGTGCAGGGATTTGCAGCATTTTTACTTCGGAGGGCAGTATTGAAGTGAAATCCATTGCCAATCCTGGATCTCTCAAAGACTGCACCGTCGTCTGCACCCTCTGACACTCGAAATTCGAATAAATGAAGTGGCGGCGGTGAAAACTCGGGGTTTTCGTGAGGCCTTGCCGGGTAGTTACCCGCTAATGGTCATCCGGTGACTAATGAAAAGGCTGGCGAGCCGCAAACAACCGGACAGACGAGGCGAGCAACGGATGGCCGCGGGTGCTCCCTTCACCGCAGACACGTCTACAGCTAACCCCACCATAGCACCCCCATAAGACCACCGGTGTCATTATTCATTCCTCCCCGCTATGTTTCTGTTTTGCAAAGGAAACCAGGACCACTGAGACTGTTCCAACTTACCTGTTTTTTGAATTCGCAACTTAGCCAGCTCTCACTTGCGTTCCTTCAAATCCGTCCTACATTCGTAATAATTTAATTCCACACCTGATTCCTATCCATAATCGAGTATCTTTCATAGGTTACACCATTTCACTTCTATTTTACCAATAGTTACCACATCCAGTTCCTGCACAAAAATTTGTGTAAGCCCCTTATCAACGTTATCTAATTAGTGTTATCAATATCACCACGTAAAAGCTATCAGTATTACTGCACAAAGGTTATCCATGGATGCTCCGTGTACTCATGGACACTAAAGAATAGGGCTGTGATAATATCCATATGGAATTCCATATGGATATCCTTATATAGGAATTGTTATATTTCGTTATCGTACTTTTGTGTAATGTTGGATTTTGAGTGTTAATTTCACAAGGACTATATATTTTAATATTTCCAACAAAAGGGAACAATCACAGTCAACCCCCACCCAACTACTACGTCGACTTTCAAGCTACATCACTGCATAAAGAAGAGGAGGAAAGGAGTTGTTGGCCGCCATTATTCATTCCGACCAAGCTTTCAAGTCTATGTGCTTAAAAGAAAACTTTCTTCTGTGATATTCCAAATTCATCCAAGCTCTAGTCATCGTATTTATAATTTTATCATCGCCAAATTCATCAACGTTCCTTCATTTCCAAGAAAAATCCCATGGTGCCACCGATGGAATGAAGTTTTGGCTAATTTCTAACTTGGACGAAAACCACCTGTTACCTGCCTTGAAACTACAGTTACCAGCTAATTTGGAGAAGTCACCATCATCATCTGGACATCATCTCTAGTCATTAAGCCCATTTGTACCTGATCAAGACTGAGTGATTATAATAATATCCTAGTCCAACCATAGATCTCCAAAGATAGATCTCCAGTGGCCACTGTAGATAAGGAATATCATAATATAGCCATCCTAAAGCAGAAGTTCCTATAATGTGACATTATTTGCAATAAAGTTAAATATTTGTTGATGTTTCATCAATTTGATATCTGTGTCTCATTAAGCATCCTTAGTTCCCATTAGATTTAGTAGTACCTATATTATTTCCTCTGTGTGAGGTGGTCCTTCGAGTTCTTTCATTTTTCTTAACACTCTAGCATTACTGGGTCGGGACATTTGCTGCAATCAAATCAGTAGGTCTCACCCCAACAGAGACTAAAACTTTCCGAACTGCCACCAGCTCATTTCCAACGAAATACGTCGTAGGCAAATAAATATGTAAACATTTCGTAGATACTTAGCCCTCCAGGACTCGCCTCATTCTCCATACGCGAGCACTCACCTCGGGTCCATTTGGGCCTCAACATTAATTTTAAATTCCGACTACAAATTATTCTGCACATGATAAAATACCGCATGTCCTTGATCACATATTATTTTTTCTCGTTATAAACCAAAACAACGTAACATTACACGTGAACAAAATACATGCGGTTTATTTGATACCCCAAAAAACCTGTCAAACCCAAAATTCTTGAAAAATACCTGATTTTATTGTTGAAAATTTATATTACACAATAAATGGTTCTGGTTACCACAATAATTTATCATTGTGCGCAATACTTTGAAAACGCTGCAAATCCCTGCACAACGGTTCATTATTTTGTACAGAATACCCTTCTGTTACATATCACAGCTCTCTGTATAGATAACCCGTCTATATAATGTATATGTACTACTCTATACATATTATTTAGATCGCAGATCCTCCGTAGGTTAGTATCTAACCCCGTACTCGTTACTAGGTACCTACCTACCTAAATCACGAGTTGAATGTTGCTAAAATAATTCTGTCGATGTCAAACATTAACTAAAACGGCAAAAAAGAACGCAAATAATGAAGTTCTGAAGGGAAATGGTTGATGTGGAGTGAAAAAAAGTTGCAAACGTACCTACCAACAAACTCCAGTCCCTTCTACGTAGATAGTATAATGAACCGTTGTGTAATAATTTACCATTGTGTAATAGTTTATCACTGTGTAATAATTTACCCACCAATAATAGTTCAACGTTTGTTCATGTTTCACTACCTATCAACAAACTCCAAAAGAGCCATCATTTTCTAAATTAAATAACATCACACACCAACCAACTGGACTACATACTCCGTGATTATGATCATGTGCTCTCGGGCCGATTCACCATTGGTAGCTCGTCCCTAGTGATGATATCCGGGCTGAATGTATACAATTTCATTCACCATCCTGTTGAAAAAGCCTGTCGGTGCCAACTTCTCGGCCTTACTGTGAACGAACGGCTGGACTCCAGGTGGTCTTAAAAAATTCCAAGTTTGAGAACTATTATTTAATACCGTCAAAAAAAATCGAGAAAACGGCGTCGTTGAAATTTCAACCCCTATTTTTCACCCCTGATCTGGCTGACAGTGACGCCGAGCTTCGAGGACCAACTAGACCCTAAATGGGACCTATAACGGAGTATGGTGGACGGACAGAAATTTTTTTTATTGCATTTTCGGATTGTACATACCTTGAAACGGAAACCATCATATTTTGTGGTGGGGGGAGGGGTTAAAATTTATTTTTTTCCATGCTCGATTCCAACGGTTCATCATTATTGAAAATAATAAACCAAAATTTCGTATATACTAAATTAAGTTGCATAATTAATTTTCATCTCTCTTCCCACCCATGGTTTGTTTTTGTAGTGGGGCCGTGCGGGAGGGGGGGGGGGTACAATGGCACTAGCAGTTGGTAGAATAGGTATTTACTGACAACCATTTTGGTTGTATCTCAGTAAATTATGAACCTTTGAAATCGATTTTCAATAATGATTCTTTGAAATCGACCATGTAAAAAATCCCCCCTTCGCAACAAAATTCAGTGTATTCGTTTCAAGTTACGTACAATCCTAACATGGAATCAAAATCTTCAAATTACTACACGCGGTTTATTGTTTACCTCTCCTGATGCCCCTTCTGAATAGCGCACTGTTTTTGTTGTCAGTGCTCCCGGGGAAAGCCCCAAATGGATTACTGGAGCCAGCTTGGGGATTTACGTTTCATAAAAATGCGCAGGATTCAATAATTCAATCATTAAATATTTTTGTTGTTAATCATGAAGCGTATCCTGTTTTGGCGACGTTCAACCAAAACCAACGAAATATGTACCGAAGTTAAACATTCAATGTGAACCTAAAATTTTAATATTACCATAGCTTCCGGAGGAGTCGTCGTCACTAGCTGGTTGAGTACTGGAGGCGAGCGCTTTCGATGTAAGGACATCATCATCAGGCCGGAAGTTATGATGATAATAATCTCGACGGCCTGATGATGGTGTCCTTACATCGAAAGCGCTCGCCTCCAGTACTGAACCAGCTAGTGACGACGGACTCCTCCGAAAGGTACCTATGGTAATATTACTTCTTACACTAGCGGAACTAACCCTTTAGATTTAATAACAAAATTTTGAACTAAAATTAATTCAATTCACTAACTATAATCAAATTTCATAAAAATTGTAAATTTCGTGAAAATAGTGAATAATATTGTTAAATTTATATTATGCTATAAGTATTTTAAATTTAAACTAATAATCTATATTTTCTAATGTTCTTATCCTTACATACTAAACTATAATCTACTACTACCCCTATATTATGTAGACAGAAACTACTTTCAAGTAACACAGGCATTAAATAAACAGCTACCTATCTATTCTAGAAGTTAGAAAATTAAGATGTTTGACGATGTGTAACCTGTACTTAGCTCCTGGTACGGCTGATACCCAAGGATCCAGAGTCCAGCTTCCAACTCTTATCTCCGCCACCTTATCCGCACCACCTCAGTTTCCAGTCAGTCCCATCTCAGTCTCTTTGTTCAGCTGAACAGGAAGTTCTTTACCTACCTGTCGTGGTATCCTCCCAGAACCACTCCTTGTAAACTCGCAAATATTAGATCTCGCAAATAAACTCGCAGAAGTGGGGACGAAAGACCCAGGAGCACCAAGGAACCCAGTGGGGTTCCCCATCATCCTCCACTAGCTGGAGGATGGAGGGAGACATTCCTCAAGGACTTTACAAATTCTACTCCTTCGCCTTTCTAGCCATTCTACACTCTCCTCTAGTCGCTGACAACTCTCTTTCACCTCACTCCTCCTCTCTCCTTAAAACCTAAAAGATCCAGTCGCAGTGGTGACATCTGGTAGTGTGGAACCTTTGCCGGTGACATCTATTAGTGTGGAACCCTCCGAGCACAACCTCATGCCGCCCGTAGTGAATCGCAGCCACACCCATTCACTACACTACCTATAGTGCGATAAAATCTAGTGGCCACTAGTGTATCAGGTAATGTTAACCCAGGACTTCACATCACCAACCCTCAGTTCATTTGGACTGGGTAATTAATGACTACTGGATTTTGTGTCTACGTACTTTCCATCAACCAACGTTGTTGAGTCGTTATACTCAATCGGCATGTTCCTCCCTTCAATTATTTACATTCGACACTGCCTTCACCACTTCAGTCTACATATCTCTTCATGCACCTACAGGATTACCTACCTACACAGACTTTCAGTTAGAAGTTCATGCCGTGGATGTTTAGTATTATTATTATTCGTTGATAGGTAGGAAATATAACCAGTAGTTAATAAACCTAACTGGGTTGTTGATGTTGGAAAATTGGTGTCTTTGTTCTGTTACACCCTTTCTACAACAAACAGAATAGTTTTTTGAAGTTACAAAAGTACCTAACAACACAAACCACAAGAGATAATTATAGAGATAATTTCAAATGAAATAATATCGCTGAACAACCAACTCGACTTCATACAGATGTAATCAAAATTATCACCCTCGAAAAGGCTTCCCGCGAATTTGACTCGGGCAGTCTCTCCCCCTCGCCTAGGGCGGTTGGACCGTGAGGAGCTAGGTCCTTCTGCGCCTCTCCTACGCGCAACAAAGGGGGGAGGTTATAAATATCCCCGCTCCTCGCCCCAGCGACACAGTTCACCGAGATCTTACCCGAGAACAGACCTGCGATCCTCCCAAGCTTTGAGATATAGAGAAGAGTAGTTAGTTGTGTTGAGTGAAGTAGTTGAAGTGGTTAGAGAAGAGTTTAGTTTCATTCCCTCCCTTACGATTGACCCCCTTTGGAAGAAGACGAGCGGACCAGGCGAGGAAACGGCTTCAATTGGGATCCGAAATATAACAGTCGAGCAAGAGAGAGAAGGCGTACGAACCCATCCAGAAGGCACGTCTGAACCCAGACGTGTACTCGAGTACTGCCGTGGAAGTCTGTGTTACAGGAACCCTGCTGCCCAGTATCACAGCCCGGAGCTCCAGAAATTCATCCCCTGGACCAGAAGCCCGGAAGGACCATCCCTGGACCATTTGGACCACCGTTCCAGCGGAGGTAGGAAACATCACCTTTCTTACTTGTCTTTATCTAAGCGATACCATTCGCGTAATAGCGCCCTTCAGGCTTTGTGCATCACATATCCAATACGAGAGTCACGAAGGGTTTATACCCGTTTGTTCCAGAACTCTCTCTACATCTTGACCCCAAGAACGCCTGAACCCAGCATTGAACCCTGAACCATTGAATTTCTGTCATTTCTTTTGCGCCTTCACGACCCCACTTCATGTTATTCTACTTCGTACAATAAATTCAGTTACCTATACGTATTTAGATTCTTTCACCTCCTTTTGCGACCAGTAGAGCCATCTTTCGAACTGCCTTCAGCCCTTCCAAATTACTAGTTTTACCATTAGGGGGGGTTTTACCATAACCTGTACCCGGAGTCAGAACCTGTGCAACGCTGACTACGGGGCCGCTGCCAACCTACGAAACTTCAGGTAATCTACTTGTAGACTTTTCCCTGTCAAATTTCAGCCTTAGCTCGCCATCCATCCTTGACATATCTGTAGGTAGGTTTTCAGACAGGATAGTTCAACAAGTAGCGATTACACAGCCATCCGTGATTATAATCAGGTGTTCCTTAGCAATGTTATCTGGGCCGGATCTATACCGTTTCATTAGCGATCGTGTTAACGAAGCTTTTCGGTGCTTAACGAACGGCTAGCCGTGCAATGCTCCGGGTGGTCTCAAGAAATTCTTCCGTTCGAGGTCAATCTAAAAATGTAAAAAATAATCCTTACCTACTATTGATTGTTTCGAGCTACGGAGTTCGAAAATTTCAGCCCCTACTTTTCACCCCTTAGAGATGACTGACAGTACGTCGAGCTTCGCATACCAACTAGACCCCAAATGGGACCCACAAACCAAATTTCATTAATTTTGGTTCATGGTAGCTGAGAAAAGTGCGAAGTACGCGGGCGGACATAACTATTTTTATTCCATTTTCGGATTCTGTGTACCTTGAAACGGAAACCATCAAATTTTGTGCTGTGGCGGGGGGGGGATTTTTATTTATTTATTTGTTTCACGTTCGAATCCAAAGGTTCGTTATTGACTATAATAAATTTAAAAAAAAATCTGTCCGTCCGCCGTACGCCGTAATCGCACTTTCCCACTCGCACCGAAAAGCTTCGTCAACACGATTGCTAATGAAACGGTATAAATCCAGCCCAGATATCATTGCTAGGGACAGATTATTATTATCACGGATGGCTGTATGAATCGAGTTGGTTGTTTCTGATATTATTTCACTGAAGAATGATAGCTATTTTGAATTTTGTTGATACGTACCTACTTTTGTAACTTCAACTAATGTTATGTCATGGATAACAAGAAATACTTCTCATCAGCCAGCTCCAGTACTCGCTCCACAGAAAACAGTGATCTACGCAGAAGGGGCATCTATACAGGTAAATAATAAACCGTTGTGTAATAACTTGTACCGTTTGTTGTGTTATCTTCCACGAACGAGTTTCTTCTCCCACCCTCTGGTGAAGCTTGGAGTAGGTACACAAGTGAAGTTGTTCAATCGATACCGGCCGAAACAAAATAATATGTCGGCATCGATCTATCATACCCGGACCCACTCAAACGTTGTTTACTTTGGTCTTACTTCGAACATTTAGAGTAAGAGTATTGCCGACTGCGGAACTATAAATCTCAAAGGAGATGTTGGGGGTCGAGCACCGCCGACACTTGTAGGAAGACATTGGGAAATGAGGAGGTCAGCAAAATGTTGGGTTCAGTGATTGATGGAGGGACTCAGAGATCGGGTAAGTTTCACCTCAGCTGCAGACGCCACGGATGAATAACAATCGCGACGCGACACCGATGTTGCCATTGTCTGTCTTCCCCGAACGTTGAGCTAAATTATAGTATCTACCAGCGTGTCGGTTGTTACTGATACCGAATTTGCATGATTGAATTGTTCAAGTTTTATGTATATGTTATTCGCGCACCCGCAGCGGACGAAGAAGTCAGTTGCATACGCTCTTCGTCGCACATCGCTAGGTACGCTAGGATAATTTTTTATTTTCAAAATGAACCTTTGGAATCGAACGTGGAAAATAAATAAATAAGTAAATGACCCCCCTCAAAATTCGATGGTTTCCGTTTCGAGATACGTAGAATCAGAATGTGGAATAAAAACCTTTACGCCCATCCGCCGTCTGCCGTACTTCGCTCTTTCCTTAGTTACCATGAACGAAAATTCATGAAATTTGGTTTGTTTATCCCATTTGGGGTACAGTTGATCCGCGATGCCAGCGTTACTGTCAGGCATCTGGAAGGGGTGAAAAGTAGGGGTTGAAATTTCCAGGACGCCTTTATCTCGCTTTCGTATTATTATACTGTGAATAATACACCTATGTATTCGCTCAGCAAAAAAATTTTATAACACCCTCAAAATTTTTTCTTTTACGTTTCAAGGTGCGTAGATTCCAAAAACGCTGCAAAGTCCTTGTCACATGGGTTTATTATTCTATTGGACATACCTACCGAAATGTTGGCTGTTTATTTATTGTTTCTTTCATATAAAATAATTGAAATAACTATTTCTGGTGGTTTCCACCAATTTTGGCCCCCAAAACTCGAATAAAGTACGCTCCTTTTTTTTGTTTTTAATAAATTATCTCTGATCATTGATAGTACCATTTAATCGTCTTGATCCACCTGTTGACACTTTTTCCAGTGTTATTATACAAATTGATGGTGATTTCAAACGATTCCCCAGGTTTTTGACTCATAAAAAATCAATTTCGGGAGCGGAACATCTGGTAGAACCTCAATTTTCTACTCTGGTCAAAATCGACTTCATATTCGGTCTTCCCGTCCCCAAAAACATGGAAAACTATATCTCAGGAGCTCATGTTACCAACATGTTGCTAAAACGCCAAAAGTACCTATTTTTACACACATTTTCACTCATAACACCCCTGGGTATATTCCGATCGGGCTGAAGTTTCGGGACACAACTAAGGCCCAAATGGAGCATGTGTGTGAAAGAACGAATTTTTTAGACCGAAAATGAAGCCTGTACACGTGATACGGCGGACGGCGGACGGACATTGCATTTTTGGAATCTACGCACCTTGAAACGGAAAAGAAAAAATTTTGAGAGGGTGTTATACAAATTTTTTGCTGAGCGAATGCATAGGTGTATTAATCACAGAATAATAAACCAAAATGCAATGTCCCTCCGCCGTACGCCGTCCGCCGTATCACGTGTACAGGCTTCATTTTCGGTCTAAAAATTTCGTTCTTTCGCACACAAGCTCCATTCGGGCCCTAGTTGTGTCCCGAAACTTTGCAGCCAGATCGGAATATACCCAGGGATGTTATGAGTGAAAATGTGTGTAAAAATAGGTACTTTTTGTGTTTTAGTCACAACATGTTAGTAAAATGAGCTCTTGAGGTATTGTTTTCCATGTTTTTGGGACGAGAAGACCGAATTTGAAGTCGATTTTGACCAAAGAGTGGAAAGTTGAGGTTCTAAGGAACTTTCAGCCTTAAATTTACGTTAAATTTTGGTCTAAAATTGTCGTTTTTCCGCTCACAGTTCGGGTCCCCATTTTGGAACACATCATTTGGATCGTAGTTGTGCTCCGAAACACGGCAGCCCGTTCGGCATACACCCAGGGGTGTTTAGGGAGAAAAATGGGTGTGACAATAGGGGTTGTCTACGGATTTTTGAGGTTTTAGTGAACATGAGCTTGTGAGGTATCGTTTTCCAGGTTTTTAGGACGAGGAGACCGAATATTCGGTTGATTTTGACCGAAGAGTGAAGAATTGAGGTTGTAACGAAGGTTAAGCTGCGAAATTCATTTTTTATGAGACAAAAACATGGAAATTATCTGAAATCACCATAAATTTGTATAATAACACTAGAAGTAGGTGAATCAAGACAATTAAATGGTACTATCAATGAACAAAAATAATGTTTTAAAAAAAACCGAGCCTAATTCGTGTTTTCGGGGTCAAATTGTCTCTAATACTTGCCAGTTTATTTTGATGTCGAAGTATGCAGAAAATTAAATGGAACACTGACATTTTAGCGGGGACGTCGGAGAAGTCGAAGCAGAAGACAATTGGCTGGTTTGAATCAGGCGAGCGATTTCCTCCCTGTACTGCCACTCCAACTGCGCGATCGGTAGCCTGGAATGGGGGTAACAAGCCAAGAATTGGTCTGTCCGCGGCACCAGCTCTTCCGTGTTCCCGGATGGCTATTTCCATTTAATTCGACGGGAGCAATCAGATTCGGTTTCTCCTTCAGTCCCCTCCAAACCCCTCGTAGTGGGTTTCCCTCTTCGGTGGAAACTAATTCTAACTCCCGACCCTATCCGCTCGTCTACAAAGCTTTTCGTCCGCTTGGAGTTTAATGCACGGGAAGCTCAACAACATCGGTAGTTTCAGAACGAAATGCCACTTCCCGAAGTTCGATTTCCTCAATAGTCGATTGTTCAGTAGTTCGGGTTCTAATGGTAAATCCCTACACCTGGACAGATTCATACTCACTGAAGCGTTTCAGCGTGTTCTCATACTTGTTGAGGCGTTTCCTCATAATAATTTATCCCTTTCGCAGGTGGAGAATATTTTAAAACATCCAGGTCCGAGCGCTTCAATTTTTATGACGTCCCTCAGTAGTAAGAAGAAGAAGAAGAAGAGGACAACACTCAGCCGAGAATGAAAAGAACCACATTCAGATCCGTTTCAGACCATCCTAAATCCAAATCCTTGAGAGGAGGAAAAAACAGGTGTGCGTGAGTGTGGCGCGGTGTGTGTGTGTGCTACAGAATCTTGCGTTTCGGTTTTGTGAATGCCTACGTAATCTCTCGGCAAAAAATGTTTATCATTCCCTCAAATTTTTTTCTTTTACGTTAAAACGTGCGTAGATTCCAAAAAAGCAATGTCCGTCCGCCATATCACGCGTAGCTACTTCATTTTCGGTCTAAAAAATTCGTTCATTCGCACACGGGCTCCATTTGGGCCCTAGTTTTATCCCGAAACTACGCAGCCCTATGGGAATATACCCAGGGGTGTTACGGGTGTAAAATGTGTATAAAATAGGTAGGTAATGTTTTGTTTGTGCAACATGAGCTTCTGAGGTATCGTTTTCCATGTTTTTTAGGACGAGAAGACCGAATAAGAAGTCGATTTTGTCCTGAGAGTGGAAAATTGAGGTTCTAACGAAGTTTCAGCCGTAAATTTACGTTCAATTTTGGTCTAAAATCGTCGTTCTCCCGCACACAGTTTGGGTCCCCACTTGGGAACAAATTTGGGTCCTAGGTTGCGCTCCGAAGTTCGGAAGCCCGATCGAAATACACCCAGGGGTGTTGTGGGAGAAAAATGGGTGTAAAAATAGCGGTTTTCGAGGGGTTTTTTAGGTTTTAGCGAACGCGAGGTTGTGGTGTATCGTTTTCCATGTTTTTTAGGGCGAGAAGACAGAAGTTGATTTTGACCCAAGAGTGAAGAGTTGAGGTTGTAACGAAGATTAACCTCCCAAAATTCATTTTTATTAGTCAAAAACCTGGGAAATTGTCTGAAATCACCATAAATTGGTATAATAACTCTAGAAGTAGTATCAGCAGGTGAATCAAGACAATTAAATGGCACTACCAGTGTTCCAAGATAATCTGTAGAAAAAAGAAAAGAACAAAAAGAAAAAAAGGAGTCGAAATCGGGTTTTTGGGGGGCCAAAGTTGCTAGAAACCATCAAAAATAACTATTTGAATGATTGCGCATGAAAGAAACAATAAATGAACAGAAATATTTTTGTAGGTAGGTATGTCCAGTTGAAAAGTAAACCCTTGTGACAAGGACTTTGGCAGTGTTTTTCTTATTTGATGCAAACAAAAAACTTGTCTAGTTGTGTTTTACGTCACCGGAATTTGGAAATTTACTAAGGGCGGAAGGGGGCTAATGGTGAAAAAACGTGGGTTTTCCAACTAAACCTTGTGTACGCTGCCCAGGGCCTAATTCAAATTTCAAATTCATTATATTCTGAACTGATCCACGTGGTCTAGTGTTTTGTTCGTGGTTTTGTTCGACGCAGAGATCAGTTTAGTTGAGCACTGTGTCGCCGGAATTTCGACACTTATTTCTCTGTGGGGGTGGGGCGAGAGAACGCTGGATTTCCTGAAAATCCTGTGTCCGCTGCCTGAATTCTCAACCGATTTGGGTCGTTGTTTATTATTTTGATTCAGAAATGTCCTGGTTGTGGACTACCCCGCTTTGGGGGTAGTCCACGCTCAAGGGACGTCCAAGAGGGATGTTTTGTATCATGGTATCCTCCCAGAACCATTCCTTGTGTTAATTAAGGTCGCGCAATAAACCTAGAAATGGGAGGGCAGACGCAGGAGACCCGGGAAACCTGGTGGGGATCCCCACCATCCTCCACCAGTGTGGAGGATGGAGGGAGATAGTCCCAGGGGCTATAAAAACTCGACTCCTTCGCCTTCCAGCTCATTCTACGCTCTCCTCTAGTTACTACTGACTACTCTTTAACCTCGATTCTCCTCTCCCTCTCCTCCTCCCTTTGGCATAGCCAGGGGGGGGGGGGTTAGTTGGGGTCATACCCCCCCCCCCCCCCCATTGGCTCTAAAACCTTATCACAAATTAAAATTAAATCTTAAGAATAGTAACCATCACAAAAGTAACAAACAAATACAACAATAACAGATTAAACGGTAAATCAAAATATGACTGAACAGTTAAATAATATTACGTTTATTTGATTACAAACTATCTGTCCCAAAAATTTGACCCACTCTTTTTGACAAAAATGTTTATCGAAATAGCCCCTCACCGTCATCATCCCACATTTCAGGTGAATAATATTGATATTAGCCCTTAATACCAATTGTTGACCCCCAAAAATCCTAATTAGCCCCCCCCCCCCCCCCCCCATTCTGTGTGAAAAACAACTGAAACGGTGTTTTTCTGTCTTACTCACCCTTCCATACCACTCTCAGTGATTTTATATATCAATTTTAGCCGTTTTACTCATTTTTGACCCCTAAAAACTCAAATTTGACTGCCTTCCGATTTTTGAAAATTATTCATCCTTTTGTATGGCAATAAGAACATTTTGGCGAAATTTGGAATTTTTATCACATACCCAAGGTCAGATATCTTCTGGAGTGACACATACTTATACATACAGGTACCTACAGGCGGAATTCTGGGTTGTTCATTAGGAGGGAGGGGTCAGAATTTGAGTGAGGTAATACCTATCAGAATTTGAACAGAAAATGATGGGGACAACTGCATGACTGTTGTAGTTATTGACATCACTTTGTCGTCTATCAGCCGGAAGAATTGATGTGGGTCGGAATTTTGCTGTCTGACCTCAGAATCGGATTCAGCACCCTCGGAAACCCGCGTATCCCAAGTTTCAGCTCCGAAATCCGGGTAGTTCGGCGGGAATAAGCTAAAGAAAAAAACGCGTGACGTCATCTATAATGTATGTATCTCCCTCTTAATCTATCCCACGTGCGGGAGCGAGAGGGAAGTACATACCAGATGACGTGGGACGCTTTTTCCTTCCCCCTTTTCACCCACTTCCATTCCTTTCCGACCTATTACACCACCCGTACCACCCGTACTATCACCAGTAGCACATGTTTGGAAAGCTTAGTGTTAGAGCAATTTGAAAGAATACTGAACACTGCAAATTATTACACAAGTTTATTATTATTAAGCCGTTGAATAACAAATAATGAACCGTTGTGTTACAATTTACCTGTAAAGATGCCCCTCCTGCGTATACCTCGCTTTTCTGTGGTCAATACCTACCCTCATCCCCCCCCCCCCCACCAAGGAAAGCCCTAAATCGATTACTGAAGCCGTCATGGGAAATATAATTTCATGAAAATGCGCGGGATTGAATAATTCAATCATTGATAAATTATATTGTTATTCATGAAAATCATGAAGCATAACGTTTGTTCAAGTTGCAAAAGTACCTATCAACAAACTCCAAAAGAGCCATCATTTTTCAAATGAAATCATATCAAAGAACAACCAACTCGACATCATATAGCCATCAGAACGAATGAGAGTTTTAATGAAGATTATAGTAAGTACTTACCTTCTGCATACCTTGCGGCGTCGCTCATTCAGCGATCAATATGTGACGAAATACCATGGTACTTACATATTATGGTACCTATTTGTAGGTTTGGTAGGTACATTATGGCAACATGATAGAACATAACAAGCGTGGAAAAGAAATACCTCCACGCAGAAGTTATTGGTTTATTATTTTCAAGAATGAACTTATAAAATCGAGCATGAATAACCCCCCTTCCCTCTCTCAAATTTCATTGTTTTCTTTCGAGGTACGTAGAACCCGAAAATGGAATATAAATATTTCTTTCCTTCCGATGTACTGAGCACTTCCCTTAGTTACAACGTAGAAAAGTAATGAAATTTGGTTTGTGGGTCCCATTAGGGTCCAGTTGGTCTGCGAAGCTTGGCGTTACTGTCACTCATCTCTGGGGTGAAAAATTGGGGTTAAAATTTCCCGAACGCCGTAGCTCGAAAACTTTCGATAGAAGGGTATGATTTTGTAAACGTTTTAAAATTGATCTTGAAGTAAAGCATTTTTGTAGACCACCCGGAGCGCTGTTCGTTCAGCCGTTCGTTCACAGCAAGGCCCTGAAGTGTGCACCGAAAAGCTTCGTCAGCATGATCGTGAATGAAACGGTATAAATTCAGCCCAGAACGCCTGATTATAATTACGCATGACCATGAAATCGAGTTGGTTGTTCTGTGATATTATTTCATTTGAAGTATGGTGGTTGTTTTGGATTTTCCTGATGAGTAGTTCCGTAATGTGAACAAACGTTATGCTTCTTGAATAGAAACAGATACTTATTAGTGATAGAGCTATTGAATCCACCGCATATTTATAATATTTGATTGCCCTGCTGGCTCCAGTACTCGATTTAGGGCTTTCCTGGGGGTTGCTAGAGGGTAGATATTGACCACAGAAAGCAGAGTTATCTACGCAAACGGGGCATCTATACTGATAAATAGTAAATCATTATGTAATAATTTGCAGCGTTTTTTTCACTGAATTGTAAAAAATATTCTTACAAAAAATGGAAACATAGAATAATTTTTTCTTCGTGTCTTTTCTTTCTGCAAAGTGAAGCATAAAGCCAGCATATTTTTAGAGACCTTTTTTCGATCATAGAAATAAATCACTGTCGACTCCATCCCTCAGTTTATGAATTCTTAATGAGAGCGATGAGAAGAAATGGGCGGGGACAGCTTGTGTAGAGCTATCCATATAACTCAACGTCATAATGAAGGCTTCTCTTCTTCGTAAGAAGACGGTTTTCATTCGTTGTCGCAAAGGGGGTTTTCCACCGAGGGAAAAATAACGCTCAACTTTCTTTTGGAATTTTCACCAAGTTCTTTTTGAGAGCGGAAGGAGCGCTTCGGAGATAGGTTATCTGAAGTTGGAACGACGAAATTCACATTGAGGTATATTAATTGCATTTTCCACTTCCGAACTCCCGGAGCTTCCATTATTTTGGAACACTAAAGGGGATGTAAGAGTTGCCAAAGTAGGCCGTTGTAGCAATGTTTGTGAAAGGAGAGGGCGAGGAGTAAACTTTTTCGGAGAGATTCCAGGAGACTCCCACGAGCAGTCGAGTGTGTTCGGGAAATAATTTAATACTTTGGTTTTTCCGGTTCGTGGCTCATCGCAGAAGTCGGTCCGGCGGAACGAAAGGATGGCTGAAGCTGCTCGGTCGGAAAAACTAATCTACCGTTTAATTAACTTTAGTCGCTGCCGGAGGAGGAGAAGGACATCCGACGTAAACAGGTCGCAGAAGTTCAGGTCATAGAGTGAATCTTCGGACCTCCTTAACTATTGAACCATTTTCCATGATTTTCTCCAAAAATGTTAACAATTGTTTGCTCCCCTGAACATCATGGGAAATTGTTTATTGTTCCAAATGACTCCCATCACCTGGTCGTCGAATAAGAATAATAAAATTGAAATAACCCAAACAACGACCTATTTGTTCTAAATATTGTGGATGACGTAAGACAGGGGCGTTGCGTCCGTAAGGCCACTTGGGCCACTGCCACGGCACCCAGAAACACTAAGAGTTGAAAAAACTCAACCATTTGTTCAGTTGGAATTTGAATTTCCCTCCGTAAACGATTCGACAGAGTTCTCTGGCTATGGATATTCAATATGTGGTTCCGTCATGTTCGCTCCCTGTAGCTCCCCAGACGGAGCATGTTATCAGAATATAGTGGCAGTAATCGATGTCATGCAATCGAAATCGAAACCTAGGCTCCTGAAACTGGCAGGTCCTGGGACCTGGTGTCGCCATGGCAACCGAGAAAAATGGTCCGTCCGCTCAAGCTCAGTCGAGTAAAAATGTTGTTTGCCACGCCTGCATTGGGCCACTGCCCCAGAATCTGATTTCAACCCCAAAATCGTTCATTTCACAATCGATTCGATCCCTTCGATTCAATTTGTCATCTCGATACGAGATGCTTCTTCTGATTTGTTTTCCTCTGTCAGTTATCTGTTTTAGCGAATTTTCGAAGAAAAGGAAGCTATTGTTCTCGGTCCAAAATTTTTAAAACTCGAATTTCCGAAAGATTTTTATACCAAAATCCGTTTCAGAGCATCCTGAATTCACTGCCGAAAGACACCAAAAATTATATGTATTATATGTATATATATAAAGTATATATATGTATATATATATGTATGTGTCATTCAAGACGATAACTCTAGAAAGAATTGAGATAAAAAGTTCAAATTTGCACGAAAAATCTGTCTTGGCAATCGACAGGCTAAGTTCGTAGATGGGCAGAATCGGGTCACTCTAAGGGGGAGTTTTGGGGAGTTTTATGGGGGAAAAATTACCCATAAATTCCCAAAATGAAAAAGTCTGACAAGTGACACCTCATTTTAAAGGTTTTTGTACGCTGAACACGATGGTGAAATCAGAATTGCGATATCTCATTCCGTTCTCAAACTGGAGCACTTTGAAGATGAAGGAACGTGGTTATTTCTTGAGATGTTCTTCCTGGTTCGTCTGCTCTAATCTGATAACGGAATGGGATATCGCAATTCTGACTTCACCATCGTGTTCAGCGTTGGAAAATCTACAAACCGAGGTGTTACTCGGCAAAAAATGGAACAAAAAATTTGTTACGTAGTGTGATGAATTTAGAATTTTCATCACGGTGGCGTGTAGGAGAGGAAAGTCGCAGGCGGCGGTAGTCCACCGATCATCTACGACTTTTGGAGTAGATAGAGGTGAGTGAGGGAATTTCACCTAGGCGGCGGTAATCCACCGATGTAGGTGAGTGAAGGAATTTCACCTAGGCGGCGGTAATCCACCGATGTAGGTGAGGAGAGGTGCTTGTCTAGGCGGCGGATATCCACCGATCATCTAGACAAGAGGAAAAGGTAGGAGGTAAATTCCCAGGCGGCGGATTCCACCGAGCATCTGGGAGGAGGAAGGTAAGAGAGAGAGAAGAGAGAGCTGGTTAGAGGAAGTGTCGAATGAAGCTAAAGCTCCAGGATCCAGGGTTATATAGGAACTGGAGGCCTCTCCCTCCAACTCCCCTGTTGGGAGTTTTGGGGGGGGGCCCAGGTTGTGTCCCCTGGATTCTGTTGCCTGTCTCCCCACTCAGATGTTTATTGGCGGAAAGTAACTTTTACATAAGGATATTGGTGAGAGCTTTAAGGTTGCTAGTGGAGTGTTCCCGGGAGGGACTCACGACAGAGGTCCCCCCAGTTCGAACCAATGTTTGAGATAGCTGAAGGCGCAAGGTGACAGGGGCTGAGGGCTGCGGAAAACAAAAGGGGAGCTGAAGGCGCAAGGTGACAGAAGCTGAAGGCTGATGCAAACAATTGGAGTGCTGAAGGCAGAAACGTGACAGGTCGTGACTTAATTCTAGGATTGACATATAGGTAGTTGACATAGTTAGTAAGAGGTAAGTAGTAGTAACATAGGAGTAACATAGGTAAGTAGAAGTAACATAGGAGTTAGAAGTAACATAGGAGTAACATAGGAAGTAGTAAGAAGTAAGCAGTAAGATAAGTATAGGTGTAGGTGCATGAAATTGACAATGAAGTGAGTTGACATGATTACAATGATGATGGTGAGGTAGTAGACTAATATGTACAGGGTTGTTATGATTGCAATGGTGATGGTGAGATAGTAGACTAATATGTGCAGGGTTGTTATAGGATCATGAGTGGAATGATGATGGTGAGATAGTAGACTAATATGTACAGGGTTGTTATATACAATGTTGGTATTTACAAGGTTGGTATTTACAAAAATTGGTATTTACAAGGTCGGTATTTACAAATTTGGGTGGGTATTTACAAATTTGGTTGGGGGTGACAGATTGGAGCGGGGTGTTGAAATCCGCCGTTCCCTGGGTGTGGATAGTGTGCAGTGTAATGTAGTGAGTGTGTAATGGTGGTGAGGTGATGGGGTGAGAGAGGCGCAAGGTGACAGGGGCTGAGGGCTGCGGAAAACAAAAGGGGAGCTGAAGGCGCAAGGTGACAGAAGCTGAAGGCTGATGCAAACAATTGGAGTGCTGAAGGCAGAAACGTGACAGGTCGTGACTTAATTCTAACGTGAAGACTGTTAGAGGGGCCCCTTCACTGCCGGGGCGGTGGTGAAGGGGAAGAGCCGGTGGGAGCCGGTACCCGGGACGTCGCGGAGAGAGGTGGCGACGTTGGGGTCCGGTGGGTGAAATGGAGGCGACGTGTGGCGTTTGTGGTGTGGGGGTGGTCGGGCGAGTGGTGTGGTGCGAAGTGTCGGGGAGGACTGGGGCTGGCTTACATCGGGCGAGGGGTACAGTGTGGGGCTTCCCGTCAATTAACAGGGTAGCCGTGGTGTGTGTGGAGCGGATGACGTGGAAGGGCCCGGCGTAGAGAGGTTGAAATGTTTTGTGGATGCCGGGCCCCTTCAAGTACATGTGAGTGGCTGTGTAAAAACGTGTGGGATAGGCGGTGTCGTTGTGTGGTGTTGTTGTGTGGAGTGGTTCCCTGTTAATTGACGGGGTGGGGTGTGGAGTGAAAATGTCGGCCGGTAAACGAATAGGGTCTCGGAAAGCGTGTTGTGCGGGACTTGTGTTGTCTGAAGGACGGGCGGAAGTGCGGAGGCTAAGTAATACGTAGGGGAGGGTTTTGGTCCATGAGGGAGATGTGGCTGATGTGGAGATGGCTTGCTTGAGGACCGAGTGCCACCGCTCTATTTTCCCGTTGGATTGGGGGTGATAGGGAGTGGTGCGGATTTTTTGAATCCCGAGGGAAAGGAGCAGGTCGGCAAAGTGGGCTGATTCAAACTGCCTCCCCTGATCGACCGTGAGTGTCCGCGGACAGCCGTAGCGGCTGATCCATTGATTGAGGAAGGCCGCGGCGACGGCGTCCGCGGTAATGTGGGCGAGTGGGATACACTCAACCCAATTGGTCGCACGGTCGATCATGGTGAGGCAGTACCTCTTCCCCTCGGAGGGGGGAAGAGGGCCGACCAGATCCAGGTGGACATGTTCCCACGGGAGGGAGTCGGGAATGGGTTGAGGAGGTACATGGGGGTGAGCCGAGACCTTAAATTGCTGGCACTTCTGGCACCCCAGAACCCAGGTACGGATATCTGTGTTCATGTGGGGCCAGAAGTACCGTGTCTTGATGAGATCCCGGCTCGCCCGAATGCCGGGATGATGGAGGGAGTGGTAATGGAGGAACAACTGCCGCCTCAGCTCCGGCGGGACGTAAGGGCGCGGTGAATCGGCCGTTACGTCGCACCAGAGATCGAGGGGAGGCAGTTGTTCCAATTTGGAGGCGGAGATGAGGTTGGAGAGTGCGGGGTCGGAAGTTGGAGTTTGGTGAGTTTTGAGGGTTTGTGGGGAAGGGAAAGGCAGTAACTCCGCCACCGGCGCGGGGGTGGGACGGGAGAGGGCGTCTGCTACGCAGTTGTCGGCCCCCGGCAAATAACGAATATCGGACGTAAATTGGCCGATAAATTCGAGTTGCCGGAGGCGACGGGGGGAGGCAGATTTACGGTTTTGGAGGAGTGCATGTGTGAGGGGCTTATGATCAGTGATGACAGAGAACTGCCTGCCCTCCACGAAGTCACGGAAGTGTTTGATGGCTTCGTGGATGGCGAGGAGTTCTCTGTCAAAGGTGGAGTAATTTTTTTGTGTTGGGGACAGAGTTTTTGAGAAGAAACCGAGGGGTTGGGGGGTGGCGCCGGTGTGTTGGTGGAGTACTGCCCCGATGGCCCAGTCAGACGCATCGGTGGTGATGGAGAGAGGGGCATGGGGATCGGGATGGGCCAATAGAGCGGCGTCTACTAGGTCCTTTTTGCAATTTTGAAAGGCGGTTGTGAGGGCGGGGGTCCAGGAAATGGGGCGGTTATCGTTTTTTTTGGCTGGCTGTGGGATAGCGTGTATGAGTGGTTGTTGGTGTTGTGCTGCGTGTTTTATGTGTCTACGATAAAAGTTCAACATACCCAGGAAACGGCGAAGTTCTGAGACAGTACGGGGTTGTGGGAAGTCGGTGAGGGCGTGCACTTTGTCCGGGAGAGGCTTGATCCCGTCGGACGAGACTTGATGGCCGAGGCAGCGGACCGAGGGTTGGGCGAGAACACATTTTTGAGAGTTGATGGTGAGGCCCTCGGCGGCGAAGATGTCGAGGACTTGTTTGAGGTGTGCTAGATGTTCCTTCGGGTCCCGGGAGGCGATCAATACGTCGTCCAGGAAACAGAACACGAAAGGTAGTCCCCGCAGAATGTTATCCATATAACGCTGCCACGTCTGGGCGGCGTTCCGGAGGCCGAAACCCATTTTTATGTATTCAAACAGGCCGAAAGGAGTGATGATGGCGGTTTTGGGTACGTCGGGAGGATATATATGAATGTGGTGGAAGGCTCTGGAGATGTCTAGGGTTGAAAAGATGGTCGTGTTGTGGAGGTGTGAAGAGAAGTCTCGGAGATGGGGGACGTTGTAGAGGTCCGGAGTGGTTTTAGCGTTCAGGCGGCGGTAGTCGCCGCAGGGGCGGATATCCCCGTTGGGCTTCTGTACAATATGTAACGGTGAAGCCCACGGGGATTTGGAGGGCCGGATAATGCCATCCTTAATGAGATTGTCAAAATGCCTCCGGGCTTGGGACAGCTGGAGGGGGTGGAGGCGGCGTGCTTTGGCGGAGATTGGGGGACCAGAGGTCTCAATGTAGTGTTGAGTTTGTGAGATATGTGCCGAGGGGCGGCGCTGGGGTTTGTATTGGAGGAGGAGGTTTTCGAATTGGGTTGGGGGGCGATCGACCGTGTGGATAAATCCGGGGATTGGCTTCTGGGTGGAGGGGTCGAGCAGGCGCGCGTTACGGACGTCAACCTGGAGGCCGAAATAAGCGAGGAAGTCGGCCCCCAGGATTGCTTTCTCTACGTCCGCCACGGTAAATTCCCACTCGTACGCGAGCCCGCTCATGTGGATGGATGAGCGGTACGTCCCGTACGAGGGGATGGTGGTACCGTTGGCGGCGTAGAGGAGTTGCCGGTAACAACGCGCCTGTCGCCGGAGAATGTTGTTTGGAAAGATGGAGAGCGCCGCCCCTGTGTCGACGAGGAACGGGACATGTGTTTTTGTACACTTCAAGAAGAGGCGCTGGTGAGCTGGGGCGGAGTGCGGTAAAATGGCGGAGGTGTTGGGGTCTGGCGGATGGGAGGGGCTTGGGCCGTCCGAGGTGATGGGCGAGTGCGACGGTGGCGGTTGGTCCCCCGCGAAGGAGACACGGGGTGGTCCTTTGCCGTTCCGGAGAGGGGGAACGGTAGTGCTGACTGGGGGGCTGGTCCTCTTGGAGGTGGGCGGGGAGGTGCCGTTCCGGGGAGGGGGAACGGTAGCGGCGGCGTGAGTGGCGGCCGGAAGGGTGGCTGTCCTGGAGGCGGGCGTGGAGGGTCCGTTCCGGGGTGGGGGAACGGTAGCGGCGGCGTGAGTGGCGGCCGGAAGGGTGGCTGCCCTGGAGGCGGGCGTGGAGGGGCCGTTCCGGGGTGGGGGAACGGTAGTGGCGGCGCGAGTGGCGGCCGGAAGGGTGTTTGCCCTGGAGGCGGGCTTGGAGGGGCCGTCCCGGGGTGGGGGAACGGCTGATGGTGAGGTGAGGGTTTTGGCGGCGCCGGCAGGTGCGGCTGGGAGGTTGGCAGCCGTGGCGGCGGCGTAGGAGGGGTAACGAGGCTTCGTGGTGGTGGTGTGAATGCGGGCGGGGAGGGGTTGTCGGTGGTCCCCCCCGTGTTGGCGATTTACCGGCGGGCGTCCGCGTTTCCCTGCTTGGAGGTGTAGGAGCAGGGGGACTGGCATTTTCGGGCCTCCCCACCGAAGTTGACATGATAGAAACATCGGTGGGTGGGGTCCGCTGGGAGGTAGGCGGTCCTGGTGGGGCGCGCGGAGGTGGAGGGGGTTGCGGCGGCTGGAGACCTCCCCCTTCTTTGCTGAGGGGGGGAAGTGTTGTGGCGTTCGGACGAGCGCTGGCGCCGGTGGTCGATGGAGGGGGTCGGACGGCGCTCGGTGGAGAGGGAGCGGCGCCGGTGGTGGGAGGGGGGCCGGCGGCGCTCTTGTGACGGCGTCCGGTCCCGGCGTGGGGTGGGGGTGTGGGGCGTGGCGACTTCCGTGACGCCGGCGGCTGCGGTGAGGTCGTGGACCGTATCGGCGAGACGTAGAAGTGGCTCGTCTGGGCCGTCGAGGTAGCTGGCGAGTGCCATCTGCATGGGGTGGGGTAGGGCCCGCAGCCAGAAGGTCCGCGCGATGTCGGCCGTCATCACGTCTTGCAGCTGATGACGCAGACGGCGGTAGAGGTGGGAGGGCTTCAGATCGCCGAGATGCTGTGGTTGGGAGAGCGCCGCGACACGTGCGATCTTGGAAGGTTGGTATAACGTGACGAGGCGGTTGCGGAGGTCGTCGTATGCGGCCGTGGCGTCGGGAGAGATGTCCGACGTCTGCAGGAGGATCTCATACGGAAGCAGAGATATGATGCGGGAGTAACGGGTTCTCTGGCTGCGGATGTTGGCGGCAGAAAACGCAGCGTCGACCTGGAAGAACCACAGCGCGGGGTCGTGCGTGTAGAAGGGGGGCAGCGACAGCGGGAATGACGCCGAGGCCGTCGTGACGTCGGCGGCGGCGTGTGCGGCGGCCGCAGCGGCGGCGGCCGTGGCGGCAGCGGTGGCGGAGGAGCCGGGTGGCGAGAGGCTGGTGAAGGGGTTGTCGGCTGCGTCAGTTGTCGCGGCGGTCGGCGGCTGCAGTAGGGATGGCCGGAGGAGCGGCGGCGTCGGCGAGTTCGGGTCCATGGCTGAGGTCTGTAACTAAAATTCGAATTGGGTGAGGTTTGAATTTTAAATTCGCAATTTGCGGTAGCGGAGGTGCTTGTGGCGGAGAGTTGAGAGCTGTGTGAGCGGTTGTGGGTGGGCCAAAAATTGCGAATTTACACTGACTGTTTAAGCTGCATTTGAATTTAAAATTGGGGACACCGAACTAGACTGGGGGCGACACATGAGGTGGTAAGAAGGTAGGAAGGGTAGAAGGTTGGATGAACGTCGGGTTCACCACTGTGATGAATTTAGAATTTTCATCACGGTGGCGTGTAGGAGAGGAAAGTCGCAGGCGGCGGTAGTCCACCGATCATCTACGACTTTTGGAGTAGATAGAGGTGAGTGAGGGAATTTCACCTAGGCGGCGGTAATCCACCGATGTAGGTGAGTGAAGGAATTTCACCTAGGCGGCGGTAATCCACCGATGTAGGTGAGGAGAGGTGCTTGTCTAGGCGGCGGATATCCACCGATCATCTAGACAAGAGGAAAAGGTAGGAGGTAAATTCCCAGGCGGCGGATTCCACCGAGCATCTGGGAGGAGGAAGGTAAGAGAGAGAGAAGAGAGAGCTGGTTAGAGGAAGTGTCGAATGAAGCTAAAGCTCCAGGATCCAGGGTTATATAGGAACTGGAGGCCTCTCCCTCCAACTCCCCTGTTGGGAGTTTTGGGGGGGGCCCAGGTTGTGTCCCCTGGATTCTGTTGCCTGTCTCCCCACTCAGATGTTTATTGGCGGAAAGTAACTTTTACATAAGGATATTGGTGAGAGCTTTAAGGTTGCTAGTGGAGTGTTCCCGGGAGGGACTCACGACACGTAGGTATGCCCATATTTGATGCATACCGAATTAACCGAATAGCGTCATACTTGAATACCTATAATTACCCAATAAGTTTAAGATTGCCCATATTTGAATGGGATATCCCAAAGATCACATTTTATATAAAATCAGTTATTTCTTCGAAAATTCGCTCTTATAGCCATGCTGCATGACTGTGGTTTTTCTGATTTGTTATCACATTCGCTTTCTCTGTCAATATTTTGCGTCAAATTTTGCGCGTTTTCCGTTCAGTTCGGTTCCGATGACAGATTTGTATTTGTGGTACCTACGTGCGTTTTGTCCTGTTTGCTGTTTGTGGATTGATCGGCGTCAACACACAGATAACTACCTAGCTTCTAGTCAATAGCTTCTCCATTCAAGATTCAGGTAGGTACCAGCCGACTGGCCATTGTTCGGTGTATTTTAGTTTACTCTATTTTTGTAACACATGAATTCGGTGGCTAATATTTGCAGTAGAAATTGCCGACGTTTTCGTACGACGATAGTGTTGATTAAAAGAATAAGCTTTGCTGAATATCACTGCTATCAGTAAATAAGGGAATATCAGTAATATCAATAAATAAGGGAAGGGTGTTGTTACCTTGGGGTATTTTGTACACATATCTTTGGTTTGGTGTTCTGGTCTGGTGCCCCACCGTTTTCAGAGCCCACGCACCGCTGTTTACGTAAGACAAGCATATATTTTATCTTGTGGAAAATGAAAGAAGTTGTTATTGGAATAAAATAAAATACGAGAGTTGGTAATGTTTCTGTTTTCCCGGTCCACAGATGTTGCCTTGTCGTGTTCTTCAACATTTCCTGTTTCCTGGCCATCGTAGTCATAGTTTTGGGTTTCTGCAAACTCCTATGGGTCATTGAGGTGCTTGGAAACGGATGGTGGACGGCGCATCGTATTTAATTTTTGGTATGTTCCTCGTGTACATCCTGATTCGGTTGGCGAGTATTGGGACTCTGTTGTAATTGCCGAGAAACGCGTTCTATGATTACTCATTCCTTGGTGTGTGTTATGCAGTATGTTGTACTGGATCTCAGACTCGGTATGTGGTCGCTTGAAAGGGCAGTCACGGGGAAATTAAATCTCCATCCACCCAATAAACACGCTCTTCCGTTAACATCTCGAAGGACACGGTTAACAGAAGTGTTGCGCCAGATTCTACTATCGTGCACACTTCCTGGCACCGTACATGCATATGCTAGTATTTTTCTCTTATGCATGGCGAGTTTTTAGTTTTTAGTAGGTGCAAACTACTGCACCTATTACAGACGGAATTATATACTTCGACTGCCACGGATCTTTAGCTGCTCTGTGGCAGAAAGAGCTCTGTGAGGTAACTGTAGTCAATGTTAACACTTCCAAATCGAAGTCATTTCATTTGGCCGAACTTGCCTACGTTCAGGATAGAATTTCAACGTACGAATATCCGCCAGCTGAGAAATACCTACTTACCAGTTTAAAACTAAAACCAACACGTCACGTAGGTTATTTTCAAATTTGAAAAAGAAGAAGAAAAACCAACTGAGTAATCTGCAGCTATAATCCGTAAAAATACATCACTAAATACCGAGAAACACCAAAGGTTTTTCAATTCAAGGTTCCCTGTGACTAACCATACGAAAATTCAAGAGTTCACTATAGTACTTTAGTATTTTTTATTACTATAGTTTACTATAGGAAGTATTTTCTCGTTATTATTCACACTGCTAAATTAAGTATTACCTCGACTTTTTACGATATACTTGACGAACGAGTGTTTACTCGTCCTCAGTGTTTTTAGTCGACGAGTGTTTACTCGGAAAAAGTAAAGCCTTCTTTTTATTCACTCCTTCGCGAGTGTTCTCTCAAAATTCGGGAAGTGTAAGCATTCACTCGTGGTTTTTTTCTTTTTCTTTTTTTCTTTTTTCTTTTTTGTCCTAAGGAGCTCCTCCTATTTGAAGTGCGCCAAAATTCGGCATCGAATTATTTGTAGCTGCAAGAATTTATGGTATACCTTCAACGTAACTTCAACGATGGACTTAATTCAAAATATAATAAGAAAGTTCTGACTGTGTTTGCGACCCGATGCACTTGTGCGCACGCGCTGCGTGCAAGTCCCCGATCCTCGAATTTCCACAGTTAGCGAACTCTTGTGGCTGGTAGAGATCTTGATGGGGTTTGACGAAGATGCGAAGAATAGCACAGCGAAGAGGCGATGGATAGCGGTATCGCGGATGTGTGATGTCCGTATAAGAAATTCAAGGACCCGTCCCATAAGCGCTTACCAGGAAGCATTCAGGAGAATGAAGCTCAAAGAGAAGACCCGTCTTACGTAGAAATCGATGAATGTGGATAGGAACGTGGAACTCGAGATTTCTGATGAGGTCCCGAATTCTGATGACTCGGATGTGGGGTACTGATGATCCAGCGGTTATATTTATAAAAGTTGAAAATTGAAGGGGAAAACAGGTTTAAAAATAAAACGTTGCAAATTATTAGACAACGGTTTATTATTTACCCGTATAGATGCCCTTTCCGCATAGATCACTGTTTCCTTGGTCAATACCTACTCTCGAGGCCCCCCCCCCCCCCCCCCCCCCCCCAACCCTTAAATCGTACTGGAGCCGGCCCGAGAATTACAGTTACATAATATATAAATATGCGCGGGATTCAACAGTTCAATCATTAATATTGTTATTTTTTGTGAAGCATAACGTTTGTTCAAGTTGCAGAAGTACCTATCAACACAGTCGAAATCATTTTTCAAACGAAATAGTATCACAGAACAAACAACTTGACGTCATACAGCCGTCCGTGAATCAGGTGATCCCTAGCAATGATATCTGGGCCGGATTTATACCGTTTGATTCACGTTCATGTTGACGAACCTTTTCGGTGCAAACGGGACAATGCTCCGCGTGGTCTTGAAAAAGTCTTTAGTTCAAATTATATTGAAAGTTTTCGAGCTACACATTTTGAAGGGTGGGGAAGGGGGGTTAAATTGTTTTAACCTGACCATTCAGGTTTTTGCGATGGGACCCCCCGCCGAAAAACGACAGGAAAAAGTGAGACCAAATAGTGAGACCAAATAGTGAGACCAAATAGTGAGACCAAATTGTGAGACCAAATTGTGAGACAAAAGTAGTGCGTATTTTATAAAGTGGCTCCTAAAGCTAATTTCTATGCTATTCACTCTACGAAGCTGAAATTTGGTATGTGGGCTCCTTAGGACTTTAACTTGACACTGCCCAGGCCCCGGATCAGCTGAGTGGCTCCTAAAGCTAATTTCTATGCTATTCACTCTACGAATCTGTAATTTGGTATATGGGCTCCTTAGGACCTTAATTTGACACTGCCCAGGCCCCGGATCAGCTGAGTGGCTCCTACAGCTAATTTCTATGCTATTCACTCTACGAAGCTGAAATTTGGTATGTGGGCTCCTTAGGACTTTAACTTGACACTGCCCAGGCCCCGGATCAGCTGAGTGGCTCCTAAAGCTAATTTCTATGCTATTCACTCTACGAATCTGTAATTTGGTATGTGGGCTCCTTAGGACCTTAATTTGACACTGCCCAGGCCCCGGATCAGCTGAGTGGCTCCTACAGCTAATTTCTATGCTATTCACTCTACGAAGCTGTAATTTGGTATGTGGGCACCTTAGGACTTTAACTTGACACTGCCCAGGCCCCGGATCAGCTGAGTGGCTCCTAAAGCTAATTTCTATGCTATTCACTGTACGAAGCTGTAATTTGGTATGTGGGCTCCTTAGGACTTTAACTTGACACTGCCCAGGCCCCGGATCAGCTGAGTGGCTCCTACAGCTAATTTCTATGCTATTCACTCTACGAATCTGTAATTTGGTATGTGGGCTCCTTAGGACTTTAATTTGACACTGCCCAGGCCCCGGATCAGCTGAGTGGCTCCTAAAGCTAATTTCTATGCTATTCACTCTACGAATCTGTAATTTGGTATGTGGGCTCCTTACGACTTTAATTTGACACTGCCCAGGCCCCGGATCAGCTGAGTGGCTCCTAGAGCTAATTTCTATGCTATTCACTCTACGAATCTGTAATTTGGTATGTGGGCTCCTTAGGACCTTAATTTGACACTGCCCAGGCCCCGGATCAGCTGAATGGCTCCTAAAGCTAATTTCTATGCTATTCACTCTACGAATCTGTAATTTGGTATGTGGGCTCCTTAGGACTTTAATTTGACACTGCCCAGGCCCCGGATCAGCTGAGTGGCTCCTAAAGCTAATTTCTATGCTATTCACTCTACGAATCTGTAATTTGGTATGTGGGCTCCTTAGGACCTTAATTTGACACTGCCCAGGCCCCGGATCAGCTGAGTGGCTCCTAAAGCTAATTTCTATGCTATTCACTCTACGAATCTGTAATTTGGTATGTGGGCTCCTTAGGACTTTAATTTGACACTGCCCAGGCCCCGGATCAGCTGAGTGGCTCCTAAAGCTAATTTCTATGCTATTCACTCTACGAATCTGTAATTTGGTATGTGGGCTCCTTAGAACCTTAATTTGACACTGCCCAGGCCCTGGATCAGCTGAGTGGCTCCTAAAGCTAATTTCTATGCTATTCACTGTACGAAGCTGTAATTTGGTATGTGGGCTCCTTAGGACCTTAATTTGACACTGCCCAGGCCCCGTATCAGCTGAGTGGCTCCTAAAGCTAATTTCTATGCTATTCACTCTACGAATCTGTAATTTGGTATGTGGGCACCTAAGGACCTTAATTTGACACTGCCCAGGCCCCGGATCAGCTGAGTGGCTCCTACAGCTAATTTCTATGCTATTCACTCTACGAAGCTGTAATTTGGTATGTGGGCACCTTAGGACTTTAACTTGACACTGCCCAGGCCCCGGATCAGCTGAGTGGCTCCTACAGCTAATTTCTATGCTATTCACTCTACGAATCTGTAATTTGGTATGTGGGCTCCTTAGGACTTTAACTTGACACTGCCCAGGCCCAGGATCAGCTGAGTGGCTCCTAAAGCTAATTTCTATGCTATTCACTGTACGAAGCTGTAATTTGGTATGTGGGCTCCTTAGGACTTTAATTTGACACTGCCCAGGCCCCGGATCAGCTGAGTGGCTCCTAAAGCTAATTTCTATGCTATTCACTCTACGAATCTGTAATTTGGTATATGGGCTCCTTAGGACCTTAATTTGACACTGCCCAGGCCCCGGATCAGCTGAGTGGCTCCTACAGCTAATTTCTATGCTATTCACTCTACGAAGCTGAAATTTGGTATGTGGGCTCCTTAGGACTTTAACTTGACACTGCCCAGGCCCCGGATCAGCTGAGTGGCTCCTAAAGCTAATTTCTATGCTATTCACTGTACGAAGCTGTAATTTGGTATGTGGGCTCCTTAGGACCTTAATTTGACACTGCCCAGGCCCCGGATCAGCTGAGTGGCTCCTAAAGCTAATTTCTATGCTATTCACTGTACGAAGCTGTAATTTGGTATGTGGGCTCCTTAGGACTTTAATTTGACACTGCCCAGGCCCCGGATCAGCTGAGTGGCTCCTAAAGCTAATTTCTATGCTATTCACTCTACGAAGCTGTAATTTGGTATGTGGGCTCCTTAGGACTTTAATTTGACACTGCCCAGGCCCCGGATCAGCTGAGTGGCTCCTAAAGCTAATTTCTATGCTATTCACTCTACGAATCTGTAATTTGGTATGTGGGCTCCTTAGGACCTTAATTTGACACTGCCCAGGCCCCGGATCAGCTGAGTGGCTCCTACAGCTAATTTCTATGCTATTCACTCTACGAAGCTGTAATTTGGTATGTGGGCACCTTAGGACTTTAACTTGACACCGCCGAGGCCCCGGATCAGCTGAGTGGCTCCTAAAGCTAATTTCTATGCTATTCACTGTACGAAGCTGTAATTTGGTATGTGGGCTCCTTAGGACTTTAACTTGACACTGCCCAGGCCCCGGATCAGCTGAGTGGCTCCTAAAGCTAATTTCTATGCTATTCACTGTACGAAGCTGAAATTTGGTATGTGGGCTCCTTAGGACTTTAACTTGACACTGCCCAGGCCCCGGATCAGCTGAGTGGCTCCTAAAGCTAATTTCTATGCTATTCACTGTACGAAGCTGTAATTTGGTATGTGGGCACCTTAGGACTTTAACTTGACACTGCCCAGGCCCCGGATCAGCTGAGTGGCTCCTACAGCTAATTTCTATGCTATTCACTCTACGAATCTGTAATTTGGTATGTGGGCTCCTTAGGACTTTAACTTGACACTGCCCAGGCCCAGGATCAGCTGAGTGGCTCCTAAAGCTAATTTCTATGCTATTCACTGTACGAAGCTGTAATTTGGTATGTGGGCTCCTTAGGACTTTAATTTGACACTGCCCAGGCCCCGGATCAGCTGAGTGGCTCCTAAAGCTAATTTCTATGCTATTCACTCTACGAATCTGTAATTTGGTATATGGGCTCCTTAGGACCTTAATTTGACACTGCCCAGGCCCCGGATCAGCTGAGTGGCTCCTACAGCTAATTTCTATGCTATTCACTCTACGAAGCTGAAATTTGGTATGTGGGCTCCTTAGGACTTTAACTTGACACTGCCCAGGCCCCGGATCAGCTGAGTGGCTCCTAAAGCTAATTTCTATGCTATTCACTGTACGAAGCTGTAATTTGGTATGTGGGCTCCTTAGGACCTTAATTTGACACTGCCCAGGCCCCGGATCAGCTGAGTGGCTCCTAAAGCTAATTTCTATGCTATTCACTGTACGAAGCTGTAATTTGGTATGTGGGCTCCTTAGGACTTTAATTTGACACTGCCCAGGCCCCGGATCAGCTGAGTGGCTCCTAAAGCTAATTTCTATGCTATTCACTCTACGAAGCTGTAATTTGGTATGTGGGCTCCTTAGGACTTTAATTTGACACTGCCCAGGCCCCGGATCAGCTGAGTGGCTCCTAAAGCTAATTTCTATGCTATTCACTCTACGAATCTGTAATTTGGTATGTGGGCTCCTTAGGACCTTAATTTGACACTGCCCAGGCCCCGGATCAGCTGAGTGGCTCCTACAGCTAATTTCTATGCTATTCACTCTACGAAGCTGTAATTTGGTATGTGGGCACCTTAGGACTTTAACTTGACACCGCCGAGGCCCCGGATCAGCTGAGTGGCTCCTAAAGCTAATTTCTATGCTATTCACTGTACGAAGCTGTAATTTGGTATGTGGGCTCCTTAGGACTTTAACTTGACACTGCCCAGGCCCCGGATCAGCTGAGTGGCTCCTAAAGCTAATTTCTATGCTATTCACTGTACGAAGCTGAAATTTGGTATGTGGGCTCCTTAGGACTTTAACTTGACACTGCCCAGGCCCCGGATCAGCTGAGTGGCTCCTAAAGCTAATTTCTATGCTATTCACTGTACGAAGCTGTAATTTGGTATGTGGGCTCCTTAGGACTTTAATTTGACACTGCCCAGGCCCCGGATCAGCTGAGTGGCTCCTAAAGCTAATTTCTATGCTATTCACTCTACGAATCTGTAATTTGGTATGTGGGCTCCTTAGGACCTTAATTTGACACTGCCCAGGCCCCGGATCAGCTGAGTGGCTCCTACAGCTAATTTCTATGCTATTCACTCTACGAAGCTGAAATTTGGTATGTGGGCTCCTTAGGACTTTAACTTGACACTGCCCAGGCCCCGGATCAGCTGAGTGGCTCCTAAAGCTAATTTCTATGCTATTCACTGTACGAAGCTGTAATTTGGTATGTGGGCTCCTTAGGACCTTAATTTGACACTGCCCAGGCCCCGGATCAGCTGAGTGGCTCCTAAAGCTAATTTCTATGCTATTCACTGTACGAAGCTGTAATTTGGTATGTGGGCTCCTTAGGACTTTAATTTGACACTGCCCAGGCCCCGGATCAGCTGAGTGGCTCCTAAAGCTAATTTCTATGCTATTCACTCTACGAAGCTGTAATTTGGTATGTGGGCTCCTTAGGACTTTAATTTGACACTGCCCAGGCCCCGGATCAGCTGAGTGGCTCCTAAAGCTAATTTCTATGCTATTCACTCTACGAATCTGTAATTTGGTATGTGGGCTCCTTAGGACCTTAATTTGACACTGCCCAGGCCCCGGATCAGCTGAGTGGCTCCTACAGCTAATTTCTATGCTATTCACTCTACGAAGCTGTAATTTGGTATGTGGGCACCTTAGGACTTTAACTTGACACCGCCGAGGCCCCGGATCAGCTGAGTGGCTCCTAAAGCTAATTTCTATGCTATTCACTGTACGAAGCTGTAATTTGGTATGTGGGCTCCTTAGGACTTTAACTTGACACTGCCCAGGCCCCGGATCAGCTGAGTGGCTCCTAAAGCTAATTTCTATGCTATTCACTGTACGAAGCTGAAATTTGGTATGTGGGCTCCTTAGGACTTTAACTTGACACTGCCCAGGCCCCGGATCAGCTGAGTGGCTCCTAAAGCTAATTTCTATGCTATTCACTGTACGAAGCTGTAATTTGGTATGTGGGCTCCTTAGGACTTTAATTTGACACTGCCCAGGCCCCGGATCAGCTGAGTGGCTCCTAAAGCTAATTTCTATGCTATTCACTCTACGAATCTGTAATTTGGTATTTGGGCTCCTTAGGACCTTAATTTGACACTGCCCAGGCCCCGGATCAGCTGAGTGGCTCCTAAAGCTAATTTCTATGCTATTCACTGTACGAAGCTGAAATTTGGTATGTGGGCTCCTTAGGACTTTAACTTGACACTGCCCAGGCCCCGGATCAGCTGAGTGGCTCCTAAAGCTAATTTCTATGCTATTCACTGTACGAAGCTGTAATTTGGTATGTGGGCTCCCTAGGACTTTAATTTGACACTGCCCAGGCCCCGGATCAGCTGAGTGGCTCCTAAAGCTAATTTCTATGCTATTCACTCTACGAATCTGTAATTTGGTATTTGGGCTCCTTAGGACCTTAATTTGACACTGCCCAGGCCCCGGATCAGCTGAGTGGCTCCTACAGCTAATTTCTATGCTATTCACTGTACGAAGCTGTAATTTGGTATGTGGGCACCTTAGGACTTTAACTTGACACTGCCCAGGCCCAGGATCAGCTGAGTGGCTCCTAAAGCTAATTTATATAATACAGCTAGGGGGACAAAAACCTGAAGGGTCAGGTACACCACATTTTAGCCGTCAGGCTTTAAGCGGAAGTCATCCTGGGGTGCAGGGGGCGAAGCCCCCGCCGAGGCGCGCAGCGCCGAGTTTTCATGCTCGATTCCAAAGGTTCATTATTGAAAATATTAAACAGGAATAAAAACTGAGTTACTGAAAAGTTGTCTATTTCCACCAATACACGAAAAAACGCGAAAAATACTCTGTTATACCGGTTTCGAATGTCAAATCGTCGTCAGCAACAAACATTAACTCATTATTACTATGTTATTGTATTGTTATAAAACCGGTATAACAGTGTATTTTTCGTGTATTAGTGGAAATAGACAGCTTTCGTTTTTCTTTTTCATTGAAATAGATTTCCACAATTTAATTTAGTTCGAATACGGGTTTCTTGTGAGGAGGCTGGAGAGGACTGAGGCGGCTTTTTGGGCGAACACGCCACTCCCTGGAGGCGGAAGCAGGAGGACTAGGAGGTGAACGAAACGCGCACAGATTTCACATCAACAGCAGCTCGCGAGATTCACGATTAATAAAAATAAACCAAAAATACTACTATTTGGGTGTGAACATCTTTATTTATTTATAATTCTACCTACCTAATTTATCCCATTTTAAGCATTTTTTGAATATAAATACTCGACTTCGAGCGACATAATATTTGTGGCTGTTGAAATAGTTCATGTCTTTTTTGTGTAGTAGGTTTAGGTGATTTCAAACTGTAGTTCTTGACCCACGTTTTCTTAAGAAGAAAATATTTCCCGTTCAACAGGATTTCAGGTTTACAGTCACCGCTCTGTCACAGTGCCGATGAATTTGTAGAATTGATTGTGACTTTCAACTGTTTCGACGATTTTTTGCGATTTTCAGCCAACAAAAACCCCGAATTTACCCTTTTTTTTGGAAAACTATTATTTCACTGACTTTTGTGATATTGTTGTTAGTTGTCCAGGATTGCTGCTGGACCTCCAAAACCTGTGCACATGACTGTGAGATGACTCTTACCATCGGATTTTGATTAATATCATGCATAATTTTCCCGTCGATTTGATAGATACGTATTTAGTACCTGTGACACTTCTAGGGAGCTAATTGCTCACTGGAAATTAATCCAGCGATTACTCTAGGGGTTCATTAAACAGGGGTTCCGTTGATTGCCAAGGTTGATAAAAGCTTGATGAAAATGTTTAATGAGTTTTTGACATTTTGGGCCGTATTCACAAACACTCACTAAGGGGATTCTTAGGACTCCCCTGCCTTAGTTCAGCTTTCGTCCTAAGTGTCACTTAGAGAAAAAACGCTATTCACAAACCACAAAGTTCGGCTGAGGCTAAGTGTAGCTGAAGTTCGACTAGTCCCTTAGTGCGGTTCCAGCACTAAGTGCGGCACGCCTACTGATCTCCAGGCCAACCAATAAGAAGACGGCATTTTGGCGGCTTCGCACCTGACAACCGTTGACAACGGCCGGCGGCAGCGTGCACTTGTCAGCTGTTCATTCCGTTCGCGCCTTTCGGGTTTTCGCTGATACTAGATAAATAAATTCGGGTTTTCAATGATAAAATAAATTTGCAATTTTATCCGTTTTTGTTTCGCTCTTTTTGAAGTTGTGCTTTGTAGGTCGTTTTACTATGATGTGTTTGTTTCTGGAGTTTGCATGGTAGCCTGATCTCAGTTGACAATAATGATCTTATTTAAATTTTCTAGTTTTGAATTAGTAACTTTGTGCAATTTATATTTTTTATTAATTAGGTTTTTTATCTCAACTAATTTACTATGATGTGTTTGTTTCTGGAGTTTGCATGGTAGCCTGATCTCAGTTGAAAGTTACTTGTTCATCATGGTAATGCAATGAAATACTAGTTCCTACTGCTCGTCAGCATTATTATTAAAAGTGTACCTACAGCATTATATTGAAAATAATCAAACTGATATTACAGGAAATTAAAACACTAGGGATGAATTACATTCAATGAAGAAATTGCAATTTTGTAGAAATACTGTAATATTTGTTGTAATTAAAGAGTCATTGAGAAAAATGTTGTTCGATGAATCTTTGCTTTATAGCCGCTCCTCTTCCTCGGGCCCTATTCTGTGGAGCAGGTGGCACATGCGGTTGTTCTTCTTCATGATGATAGATATTCTCGTAGTCTAGTTGCTCTATGTTAAGCTCTCCTTGTTGCAAACTTATGTTATGGAGAACTGCGCAAGCAGTAATGATGAGGGTCGTTGTTCGCAGCTTTGTACCCAACTTTCTGGATAGGTACGCAAATCTCCGTTTCCAGACTCCAAAAAACCTCTCAATTGTGATCCTTGTTTTGATCTGAGCAGCGTTATACCGCATTTCAGCATCCAGTAATGGATTTATTACTGGAGTGAATAAATACTCCGTTTGAGCGTATCCACTATCCCCCAAGATAATTCCCCGGATTTCAGAATTGTCCAATCTTAACTTCATGCTGCTGTTATCAAAAATCCTGCTGTCGTGGGCAGAGCCGGGCCATCTGCTTACAATATCATAAATTTCCAGGTTGGGCCCACAAACTACTTGCACGTTGATACTGAAGTACCCCTTTCTATTTCTGAACAGCTCACCATTTGGTCCTGGTGGCTTGGTAATTGGTACATGAGTACAGTCAATGCACCCTACCACGCCAGGAAACCCCGCCATATCATGGAAGGCTATTTTCACTACCCTTAAATCATTTGGGTATTTTATGAACCGTGGAAGCAACATTGCTAGCTGTTGCGAAATTTTCGAAATCAGCCTCGAAAGTGAAGACTGGCTGATTCCAATGACGTCTGCGGCGACAACTTGAAAACTACCAGTCGCGTAGAACCGTAAAACAGCGAGCAACTTGTACAGAGGAGGAATTGGATCCCCTCTTCGTCCACTGCTCTCTAGGGTCCTCCGTAACAGAGGGTACAGTACTTCCAAAACAGTCCTTTTTGAGAACCTGGGAACAGATACCGTGAAATTATTTGACGATCAACAATGGTAGGTACCATAATTACGTCAATTACTCGTAAAATCAGTTCACATAACAATGGCATGAATCTTGTATCTCGAAAAAAAAAATTTACAGGAGAGACACGAATTCGAGCAACAGGTCGATAAGATACGAGGTATTCTTCCAAAAAATGAATTTAAAAAAATGAGATACGATCCATCGATAAAGTGACTTAGGAATTATCACGAGATTCGTCATGAGGCCTCATTAATCACCTACCTACCTACCTACTTATTTTGGTTAAAAAATACCTAATTTCCATTTCATTTTAATTGATTGAATTAATAATTTAAAGGAGTTTACCTGAAGCGTTGAAAAAACTGATTCTCAGATAAGCTGTCAACCGAAACAAGCAGTCTCCTTCTTCTCGGCGCGTTCTGCCGTCTCCTGTCACGCAGATGTACCAAATAATCGACGTAGTCGTCACCCATTATTATATAAAACGGAATATAATATGAACAGAAACTGAATGGAATATAATATGAATAGAAACTAGGAATATAATATGAATGAAAATGAATAGAAAGTGGAAATGAACACGGAAATATACGTCAGGGAAATATACGCGAATGTCAGGCACCGGGCTGGAAGCTGCACTAAGTACGGCTAAAGTGTGGTAAGAGCCACACTTACAACAAAGTGTCACTTTACCGAAAGTCCAACTTTGTTCTAAGTGTAACTTTAGTTAAACTTTAGTTAAGTGTGGTTCCTGAAAAGGATTTTTTCTTAAGTACGGCCCCGAGCTGCACTTACCAGCTGCACTTAGCTAAAGGTCACACTTCTGATGAGGTCCCGAATTCTGATGACTCGGATGTGGGGTACTGATGATCCAGCGGTTATATTTATAAAAGTTGAAAATTGAAGGGGAAAACAGGTTTAAAAATAAAACGTTGCAAATTATTAGACAACGGTTTATTATTTACCCGTATAGATGCCCTTTCCGCATAGATCACTGTTTCCTTGGTCAATACCTACTCTCGAGGCCCCCCCCCCCCCCCCAACCCTTAAATCGTACTGGAGCCGGCCCGAGAATTACAGTTACATAATATATAAATATGCGCGGGATTCAACAGTTCAATCATTAATATTGTTATTTTTTGTGAAGCATAACGTTTGTTCAAGTTGCAGAAGTACCTATCAACACAGTCGAAATCATTTTTCAAACGAAATAGTATCACAGAACAAACAACTTGACGTCATACAGCCGTCCGTGAATCAGGTGATCCCTAGCAATGATATCTGGGCCGGATTTATACCGTTTGATTCACGTTCATGTTGACGAACCTTTTCGGTGCAAACGGGACAATGCTCCGCGTGGTCTTGAAAAAGTCTTTAGTTCAAATTATATTGAAAGTTTTCGAGCTACACATTTTGAAGGGTGGGGAAGGGGGGTTAAATTGTTTTAACCTGACCATTCAGGTTTTTGCGATGGGACCCCCCGCCGAAAAACGACAGGAAAAAGTGAGACCAAATAGTGAGACCAAATAGTGAGACCAAATTGTGAGACCAAATTGTGAGACAAAAGTAGCGCGTATTTTATAAAGTGGCTCCTAAAGCTAATTTCTATGCTATTCACTCTACGAAGCTGAAATTTGGTATGTGGGCTCCTTAGGACTTTAACTTGACACTGCCCAGGCCCCGGATCAGCTGAGTGGCTCCTAAAGCTAATTTCTATGCTATTCACTCTACGAATCTGTAATTTGGTATATGGGCTCCTTAGGACCTTAATTTGACACTGCCCAGGCCCCGGATCAGCTGAGTGGCTCCTACAGCTAATTTCTATGCTATTCACTCTACGAAGCTGAAATTTGGTATGTGGGCTCCTTAGGACTTTAACTTGACACTGCCCAGGCCCCGGATCAGCTGAGTGGCTCCTAAAGCTAATTTCTATGCTATTCACTCTACGAATCTGTAATTTGGTATGTGGGCTCCTTAGGACCTTAATTTGACACTGCCCAGGCCCCGGATCAGCTGAGTGGCTCCTACAGCTAATTTCTATGCTATTCACTCTACGAAGCTGTAATTTGGTATGTGGGCACCTTAGGACTTTAACTTGACACTGCCCAGGCCCCGGATCAGCTGAGTGGCTCCTAAAGCTAATTTCTATGCTATTCACTCTACGAATCTGTAATTTGGTATGTGGGCTCCTTAGGACTTTAATTTGACACTGCCCAGGCCCCGGATCAGCTGAGTGGCTCCTAAAGCTAATTTCTATGCTATTCACTCTACGAATCTGTAATTTGGTATGTGGGCTCCTTAGGACTTTAATTTGACACTGCCCAGGCCCCGGATCAGCTGAGTGGCTCCTAAAGCTAATTTCTATGCTATTCACTCTACGAATCTGTAATTTGGTATGTGGGCTCCTTAGGACTTTAATTTGACACTGCCCAGGCCCCGGATCAGCTGAGTGGCTCCTAAAGCTAATTTCTATGCTATTCACTCTACGAATCTGTAATTTGGTATGTGGGCTCCTTAGGACTTTAACTTGACACTGCCCAGGCCCCGGATCAGCTGAGTGGCTCCTAAAGCTAATTTCTATGCTATTCACTGTACGAAGCTGTAATTTGGTATGTGGGCTCCTTAGGACTTTAACTTGACACTGCCCAGGCCCCGGATCAGCTGAGTGGCTCCTACAGCTAATTTCTATGCTATTCACTCTACGAATCTGTAATTTGGTATGTGGGCTCCTTAGGACTTTAATTTGACACTGCCCAGGCCCCGGATCAGCTGAGTGGCTCCTAAAGCTAATTTCTATGCTATTCACTCTACGAATCTGTAATTTGGTATGTGGGCTCCTTAGGACTTTAATTTGACACTGCCCAGGCCCCGGATCAGCTGAGTGGCTCCTAAAGCTAATTTCTATGCTATTCACTCTACGAATCTGTAATTTGGTATGTGGGCTCCTTAGGACTTTAATTTGACACTGCCCAGGCCCCGGATCAGCTGAGTGGCTCCTAAAGCTAATTTCTATGCTATTCACTCTACGAATCTGTAATTTGGTATGTGGGCTCCTTAGGACTTTAATTTGACACTGCCCAGGCCCCGGATCAGCTGAGTGGCTCCTAAAGCTAATTTCTATGCTATTCACTCTACGAATCTGTAATTTGGTATGTGGGCTCCTTAGGACCTTAATTTGACACTGCCCAGGCCCCGGATCAGCTGAGTGGCTCCTAAAGCTAATTTCTATGCTATTCACTCTACGAATCTGTAATTTGGTATGTGGGCTCCTTAGGACTTTAATTTGACACTGCCCAGGCCCCGGATCAGCTGAGTGGCTCCTAAAGCTAATTTCTATGCTATTCACTCTACGAATCTGTAATTTGGTATGTGGGCTCCTTAGAACCTTAATTTGACACTGCCCAGGCCCTGGATCAGCTGAGTGGCTCCTAAAGCTAATTTCTATGCTATTCACTGTACGAAGCTGTAATTTGGTATGTGGGCTCCTTAGGACCTTAATTTGACACTGCCCAGGCCCCGTATCAGCTGAGTGGCTCCTAAAGCTAATTTCTATGCTATTCACTCTACGAATCTGTAATTTGGTATGTGGGCACCTTAGGACCTTAATTTGACACTGCCCAGGCCCCGGATCAGCTGAGTGGCTCCTACAGCTAATTTCTATGCTATTCACTCTACGAAGCTGTAATTTGGTATGTGGGCACCTTAGGACTTTAACTTGACACTGCCCAGGCCCCGGATCAGCTGAGTGGCTCCTACAGCTAATTTCTATGCTATTCACTCTACGAATCTGTAATTTGGTATGTGGGCTCCTTAGGACTTTAACTTGACACTGCCCAGGCCCCGGATCAGCTGAGTGGCTCCTAAAGCTAATTTCTATGCTATTCACTGTACGAAGCTGTAATTTGGTATGTGGGCTCCTTAGGACTTTAATTTGACACTGCCCAGGCCCCGGATCAGCTGAGTGGCTCCTAAAGCTAATTTCTATGCTATTCACTCTACGAATCTGTAATTTGGTATATGGGCTCCTTAGGACCTTAATTTGACACTGCCCAGGCCCCGGATCAGCTGAGTGGCTCCTACAGCTAATTTCTATGCTATTCACTCTACGAAGCTGAAATTTGGTATGTGGGCTCCTTAGGACTTTAACTTGACACTGCCCAGGCCCCGGATCAGCTGAGTGGCTCCTAAAGCTAATTTCTATGCTATTCACTGTACGAAGCTGTAATTTGGTATGTGGGCTCCTTAGGACCTTAATTTGACACTGCCCAGGCCCCGGATCAGCTGAGTGGCTCCTAAAGCTAATTTCTATGCTATTCACTGTACGAAGCTGTAATTTGGTATGTGGGCTCCTTAGGACTTTAATTTGACACTGCCCAGGCCCCGGATCAGCTGAGTGGCTCCTAAAGCTAATTTCTATGCTATTCACTCTACGAAGCTGTAATTTGGTATGTGGGCTCCTTAGGACTTTAATTTGACACTGCCCAGGCCCCGGATCAGCTGAGTGGCTCCTAAAGCTAATTTCTATGCTATTCACTCTACGAATCTGTAATTTGGTATGTGGGCTCCTTAGGACCTTAATTTGACACTGCCCAGGCCCCGGATCAGCTGAGTGGCTCCTACAGCTAATTTCTATGCTATTCACTCTACGAAGCTGTAATTTGGTATGTGGGCACCTTAGGACTTTAACTTGACACTGCCCAGGCCCCGGATCAGCTGAGTGGCTCCTAAAGCTAATTTCTATGCTATTCACTGTACGAAGCTGTAATTTGGTATGTGGGCTCCTTAGGACTTTAATTTGACACTGCCCAGGCCCCGGATCAGCTGAGTGGCTCCTAAAGCTAATTTCTATGCTATTCACTCTACGAATCTGTAATTTGGTATGTGGGCTCCTTAGGACTTTAATTTGACACTGCCCAGGCCCCGGATCAGCTGAGTGGCTCCTAAAGCTAATTTCTATGCTATTCACTCTACGAATCTGTAATTTGGTATGTGGGCTCCTTAGGACTTTAACTTGACACTGCCCAGGCCCCGGATCAGCTGAGTGGCTCCTAAAGCTAATTTCTATGCTATTCACTGTACGAAGCTGTAATTTGGTATGTGGGCTCCTTAGGACTTTAACTTGACACTGCCCAGGCCCCGGATCAGCTGAGTGGCTCCTACAGCTAATTTCTATGCTATTCACTCTACGAATCTGTAATTTGGTATGTGGGCTCCTTAGGACTTTAATTTGACACTGCCCAGGCCCCGGATCAGCTGAGTGGCTCCTAAAGCTAATTTCTATGCTATTCACTCTACGAATCTGTAATTTGGTATGTGGGCTCCTTAGGACTTTAATTTGACACTGCCCAGGCCCCGGATCAGCTGAGTGGCTCCTAAAGCTAATTTCTATGCTATTCACTCTACGAATCTGTAATTTGGTATGTGGGCTCCTTAGGACTTTAATTTGACACTGCCCAGGCCCCGGATCAGCTGAGTGGCTCCTAAAGCTAATTTCTATGCTATTCACTCTACGAATCTGTAATTTGGTATGTGGGCTCCTTAGGACTTTAATTTGACACTGCCCAGGCCCCGGATCAGCTGAGTGGCTCCTAAAGCTAATTTCTATGCTATTCACTCTACGAATCTGTAATTTGGTATGTGGGCTCCTTAGGACCTTAATTTGACACTGCCCAGGCCCCGGATCAGCTGAGTGGCTCCTAAAGCTAATTTCTATGCTATTCACTCTACGAATCTGTAATTTGGTATGTGGGCTCCTTAGGACTTTAATTTGACACTGCCCAGGCCCCGGATCAGCTGAGTGGCTCCTAAAGCTAATTTCTATGCTATTCACTCTACGAATCTGTAATTTGGTATGTGGGCTCCTTAGAACCTTAATTTGACACTGCCCAGGCCCTGGATCAGCTGAGTGGCTCCTAAAGCTAATTTCTATGCTATTCACTGTACGAAGCTGTAATTTGGTATGTGGGCTCCTTAGGACCTTAATTTGACACTGCCCAGGCCCCGTATCAGCTGAGTGGCTCCTAAAGCTAATTTCTATGCTATTCACTCTACGAATCTGTAATTTGGTATGTGGGCACCTTAGGACCTTAATTTGACACTGCCCAGGGCCCCGGATCAGCTGAGTGGCTCCTACAGCTAATTTCTATGCTATTCACTCTACGAAGCTGTAATTTGGTATGTGGGCACCTTAGGACTTTAACTTGACACTGCCCAGGCCCCGGATCAGCTGAGTGGCTCCTACAGCTAATTTCTATGCTATTCACTCTACGAATCTGTAATTTGGTATGTGGGCTCCTTAGGACTTTAACTTGACACTGCCCAGGCCCCGGATCAGCTGAGTGGCTCCTAAAGCTAATTTCTATGCTATTCACTGTACGAAGCTGTAATTTGGTATGTGGGCTCCTTAGGACTTTAATTTGACACTGCCCAGGCCCCGGATCAGCTGAGTGGCTCCTAAAGCTAATTTCTATGCTATTCACTCTACGAATCTGTAATTTGGTATATGGGCTCCTTAGGACCTTAATTTGACACTGCCCAGGCCCCGGATCAGCTGAGTGGCTCCTACAGCTAATTTCTATGCTATTCACTCTACGAAGCTGAAATTTGGTATGTGGGCTCCTTAGGACTTTAACTTGACACTGCCCAGGCCCCGGATCAGCTGAGTGGCTCCTAAAGCTAATTTCTATGCTATTCACTGTACGAAGCTGTAATTTGGTATGTGGGCTCCTTAGGACCTTAATTTGACACTGCCCAGGCCCCGGATCAGCTGAGTGGCTCCTAAAGCTAATTTCTATGCTATTCACTGTACGAAGCTGTAATTTGGTATGTGGGCTCCTTAGGACTTTAATTTGACACTGCCCAGGCCCCGGATCAGCTGAGTGGCTCCTAAAGCTAATTTCTATGCTATTCACTCTACGAAGCTGTAATTTGGTATGTGGGCTCCTTAGGACTTTAATTTGACACTGCCCAGGCCCCCGGATCAGCTGAGTGGCTCCTAAAGCTAATTTCTATGCTATTCACTCTACGAATCTGTAATTTGGTATGTGGGCTCCTTAGGACCTTAATTTGACACTGCCCAGGGCCCCGGATCAGCTGAGTGGCTCCTACAGCTAATTTCTATGCTATTCACTCTACGAAGCTGTAATTTGGTATGTGGGCACCTTAGGACTTTAACTTGACACTGCCCAGGCCCCGGATCAGCTGAGTGGCTCCTAAAGCTAATTTCTATGCTATTCACTGTACGAAGCTGTAATTTGGTATGTGGGCTCCTTAGGACTTTAACTTGACACTGCCCAGGCCCCGGATCAGCTGAGTGGCTCCTAAAGCTAATTTCTATGCTATTCACTGTACGAAGCTGAAATTTGGTATGTGGGCTCCTTAGGACTTTAACTTGACACTGCCCAGGCCCCGGATCAGCTGAGTGGCTCCTAAAGCTAATTTCTATGCTATTCACTGTACGAAGCTGTAATTTGGTATGTGGGCTCCTTAGGACTTTAATTTGACACTGCCCAGGCCCCGGATCAGCTGAGTGGCTCCTAAAGCTAATTTCTATGCTATTCACTCTACGAATCTGTAATTTGGTATTTGGGCTCCTTAGGACCTTAATTTGACACTGCCCAGGCCCCGGATCAGCTGAGTGGCTCCTAAAGCTAATTTCTATGCTATTCACTGTACGAAGCTGAAATTTGGTATGTGGGCTCCTTAGGACTTTAACTTGACACTGCCCAGGCCCCGGATCAGCTGAGTGGCTCCTAAAGCTAATTTCTATGCTATTCACTGTACGAAGCTGTAATTTGGTATGTGGGCTCCCTAGGACTTTAATTTGACACTGCCCAGGCCCCGGATCAGCTGAGTGGCTCCTAAAGCTAATTTCTATGCTATTCACTCTACGAATCTGTAATTTGGTATTTGGGCTCCTTAGGACCTTAATTTGACACTGCCCAGGCCCCGGATCAGCTGAGTGGCTCCTACAGCTAATTTCTATGCTATTCACTGTACGAAGCTGTAATTTGGTATGTGGGCACCTTAGGACTTTAACTTGACACTGCCCAGGCCCAGGATCAGCTGAGTGGCTCCTAAAGCTAATTTATATAATACAGCTAGGGGGACAAAAACCTGAAGGGTCAGGTACACCACATTTTAGCCGTCAGGCTTTAAGCGGAAGTCATCCTGGGGTGCAGGGGGCGAAGCCCCCGCCGAGGCGC
>OX940976.1:3869871-3990255 GCA_954871275.1 Leptopterna dolabrata | reverse complement strand
AAGCTAATTTCTATCCTATTCACTCTACGAATCTGTAATTTGGTATGTGGGCTCCTTAGGACCTTAATTTGACACTGCCCAGGCCCGGATCAGCTGGGCGGCTCCTACAGCTAATTTCTATGCTATTCACTCTACGAAGCTATAATTTGGTATGTGGGCTCCTTAGGACCTTAATTTGACACTGCCCAGGCCCAGGATCAGCTGAGTGGCTCCTAAAGCTAATTTATATAATACAGCTAGGGGGACAAAAACCTGAAGGGTCAGGTACACCACATTTTAGCCGTCAGGCTTTAAGCGGAAGTCATCCTGGGGTGCAGGGGGCGAAGCCCCCGCCGAGGCGCGCAGCGCCGAGTTTTCATGCTCGATTCCAAAGGTTCATTATTGAAAATATTAAACAGGAATAAAAACTGAGTTACTGAAAAGTTGTCTATTTCCACCAATACACGAAAAAACGCGAAAAATACTCTGTTTATACCGGTTTCGAATGTCAAATCGTCGTCAGTAACAAACATTAACTCATTATTACTATGTTATTGTATTGTTATAAAACCGGTATTAACAGTGTATTTTTTCGTGTATTAGTGGAAATAGACAGCTTTCGTTTTTCTTTTTCATTGAAATAGGTTTCCACAATTTAATTTAGTTCGAATACGGGTTTCTTGTGAGGAGGCTGGAGAGGACTGAGGCGGCTTTTTGGGCGAACACGCCACTCCCTGGAGGCGGAAGGAGGAGGACTAGGAGGTGAACGAAACGCGCACAGATTTCACATCAACAGCAGCTCGCGAGATTCACGATTAATAAAAATAAACCAAAAAATACTGCTATTTGGGTGTGAACATCTTTATTTATTTATAATTCTACCTACCTAATTTATCCCATTTTAAGCATTTTTTGAATATAAATACTCGACTTCGAGCGACATAATATTTGTGGGTGTTGAAATAGTTCATGTCTTTTTTGTGTAGTAGGTTTAGGTGATTTCAAACTGTAGTTCTTGACCCACGTTTTCTTAAGAAGAAAATATTTCAGACCGTTCAACAGGATTTCAGGTTTACAGTCACCGCTCTGTCACAGTGCCGTATGAATTTGTAGAATTGATTGTGACTTTCAACTGTTTCGACGATTTTTTGCGATTTTCAGCCAACAAAAACCCCGAATTTACCCTTTTTTTTGGAAAACTATTATTTCACTGACTTTTGTGATATTGTTGTTAGTTGTCCAGGATTGCTGCTGGACCTCCAAAACCTGTGCACATGACTGTGAGATGACTCTTACCATCGGATTTTGATTAATATCATGCATAATTTTCCCGTCGATTTGATAGATACGTATTTAGTACCTGTGACACTTCTAGGGAGCTAATTGCTCACTGGAAATTAATCCAGCGATTACTCTAGGGGTTCATTAAACAGGGGTTCCGTTGATTGCCAAGGTTGATAAAAGCTTGATGAAAATGTTTAATGAGTTTTTGACATTTTATGTCTTTACTTTGGCACATGGACCCGAAAAGCGTTATACGAAACCGTTATGCGATACCGGTAAACAAGCGTTACAGTTGATATTCTGATGATTTTCGCTTACAACCGATTCGCTTCTACGGAACTTCATGTTTGCCATTTTTCATCGTACAAAAACCGTTCACCACTCGTTGGAATCGTGTGATTTTATTGAACATTTTCTTGTTAACCGTACCCCCGTACCTGGCTCGGTAGCTGAGCTGAGCATGATGAAAAAAAGGCTGGTAAACAAGGTAGTCAGCAACAGACTAGTGAAGAACGTCACTTACTAGAATCGAATTTGGTAACCTTGCACCACCATGTAACCCGGATCGTGGTAATCTTGCAACCCGTAAATGATACCGTCAATTATCCCTAAATTCCCATTGGGACATAAAATGTCCCAATGTGTTGCAGACTCGTATGCAAGCGTTTGATTAGAGTTTATCATCTGTCCGCTCCTGGTAGGAAGTTTGTCAAATTCTGTTCAATTACGGTTTTAAACGTTTTTTTAAATCTCGTTTCAGTGATTTAAATAACTTGGTAATAGTAATGTATTGTGCCAATTATTTTATTGTTTCGGGTTTATCAACAAGTGCCAAAGCTATTTCATTCAAGTATAAAATACTGGTAGGTACCTGACAGCGAATATTGGGACAGGTAAGATTCGTCCTTGCACGAGGTCGGTACATCATCGTGGAACAGGCTAGTGTTATAAAGGATTATGGGAATCATTAAGTCGTACTCATTTAACAAATAAAGAAAAAGTTTATATAATATGAATGGAAATTATAATAATTATGTACACGTATCTCCTATTAATAAGTATCGTTAATTGATACCTTATGCATCTCAATAAATTAATAACTTACTCAATTAATAACTCACTCACAATAATTTGTTATTACTCTCAATGAATAACTGACTTGAAGTGGGTTGTGGAATGAGAATAGAGTTGTAGAAAAATAAATCCCAATCACTGAATTTTACCTTCGAAGGTTTCCTTTGCTGTGTTTGAGGAATGGAATTGGAGATGTACGAGGGAATTGCTTTTTTCAAGTATCTCTTTTGTTTAAGCAAGACTAACCTTCAAAGCGGAGGAGGATGATCATTAAAATAAACACAGAGCGGGAGGCACAATTCGAAATAGTTTGTTTAAAGGCGTTTCTGGTGGGGAGCCCACGAAGATTGGATGTACGTGACCAACAAGATTGCTCGTCCTCCCGAAGGTTTTTAGCACACAATGGAAGTGGAATAAGATTGCCTTTATCGGTAGGAAGGTAATGAATGCCAATGACAACGAATTGGAAAATATACCGGGACCGAAGGATTTCTCCCCGATTGGATTCCCCCCTGCCGTGTAATCGCGTCACGAAATTGTTTGCTGAGGAAAAAGAATTTCCTACTAACCCCCCCACCAACACGCCAACAGTATTTTATTGTTCTCGAGAAATTCTATTAGTCCTACAGAGCAGATCATTGGGTTTTTGTTCCGCCATTCATTTTTAACGGTGATCGCCTGTAGATATATGTTACAATGTACCATATCGAGGGTGTCATTCCATCACCACACAACTTCATTTTTGACTGAAATGAAGTTTTTATTGTACTAGATGTCCTCTCTAGTGGCGCACGGAATTAACTAAGTATGTTGAACCAAAAATCACTAGGGAGCGCTTAAGTCTCGTTCAAGTCATCACAAAACAACATCGGTCTGTAGTCATATTAACCAAATAACGTCAGCCAGACAACGTTTTCCCCTGTTATGTGCCTGTGGCAGTGGAGCAGAGTTGGGGTTTCCAGCTGAGTTTCTCATGGTTTATTGTGCTATTTCGTTTTTTTTTTCTGGTTTCTTTTGTTGAACTAGGACATTTTCTTCAGACTTAATGGAAATTTCTGTAAATTTACAAGGGTGTTGGAATGTGAATAAGTGTAGTGACGTTATGTGGAGATAGATCGTCAAGCTTTATGATGTTGTGGTGACAGAACGTTAAGTTAGTTGAAGTTGTAGATGCACATCTTTGGATTGTGGAGTTTTATCATAACTGACGTATGCAGTGAGTCCTCTACTTTCACTCGACAGAGATTGGTCTGTCTTTCTGTTCTGCTGTATAGGCCACTTTGGGTTTATCAGCTTGTTAGGTCCTCAGAATTTGTTGTATATAGTTCTTGGTGCAGCTGTCCTCAGAATTTTTTGTATATAGCTCTTGGTGCAGCTGTCCTCAGAATTTGTTGTATATAGTTCTTGGTGCAGCTTGGAAACGACACAGCAGGAGAATTCTGCGTGAGCACAAGGACAGTAGGCCCTCTAGTTTTGCTTCAGATTAGGACAAAAATGGGGATGGGTTTGACTCGGAAAAACCCGTGTTTGGAGTCTGACGAGTTCGCTGAATTGCCCCAACGCCCTGAAAAACAAATCGATCCTGCTACAGTTTTCCTTCAGCTTTCAAGTCACCCCTTCCAGTTCCCTTGGATAAATATAGAGACCTAGCAAGCCTAAAACCCATATTACCAAAAGGCAGACATGTTTTTTATGGCAATCTATCTCATGCTGAGCACAGCCAAAGAGAAGCGAGTAGAAGGAAGGCAAAGAATGAGGCCAAGGAAAATGTCGACTGTGTGAGTTAGAGGAAGAAACGTAATTAAGACTGTTAGAGAGAGAAATGTAACGAAGACTGACTGGCAAAATTTTCTCCCGAAAAGTATGACGAAAATTGTTGAAAATGTACCTACTTGTAAATTCCCTGGCGGTTACCTCGTCACTTGGGCGACTCATGCAATACACCTAGCATTGATACTTAAGTAGTACGTTTATAAATACAAAAACGTTTGAGTGTTGAGCGTGGAAATCATTCTTGAAATGAGAATGGAAGCTCTCACACGAATCGGTGGTGTGGGTTGTATTGGCTGAAAAGAGTTCAAAGCAAGTATTCAGTCATGCAGCAAGGATGTGAAAACGAATTTTCAATGGCATTTTTGGGGAATTGAACAGATTTTTGCTCATAAATTTTGCACATTAGGTACGTACCTGTTTTTACGTATTTCTACGGTGCTCCGCCCGAACAACTAACAAGCACTCCACATGCCAAGTTGAGGAGATACCAGATAGGCACGTACCAGATAGGTTCGTACCGCAGCTTTTCTACGGGGACACGAGGGGTCACTTTCTGGCGGAGTCTTTCTACGACCTCAGACTCGGCCCTTCTATTTTCCCGGAGCCTTCTACGGTGCCCCGGCTTGAGCTTGTGTCTCCAGAATGATGATGACACACATTTTCAAATGACACCCAGCCCCAAAAAATATTCATTTTTACTGATCTTCGAAAATACAGTAGATAATGAATACTGTTGGAGGGTTTTTTAATAACGAACTTCCATTATCACACATACCACACACGGAAATTCTAACAACCGGTTTCGTGTATTATGAAACAATCAGCACATGCCAACTCAGGAGGGAAAATGTTGCTTCTGCTGAAACGACAATAAGAGGAACTGGCGAAGCAGAAAAACGCGAGCGGAAGATTGAAATGTAAATTTCCCATCGGCGATGTTTCTCCTCTTCTGTTATTTGCTCTGCGGTAAGTGGCAAGGTAAACAGGGGCAGCAATGGCGTTCATAAAAAAAAATGTAGAAGAAGAGTGGAGAATAAACCTCTCGAATCCTCGAATGAATAAAACGCAGTGAAACTGTATGGTGTGGTGTTGGTTTTACCTGCATATATAATATGAAATCGTGTGGACTACGAACAATTTTAGTTGTAGTTTTAACCAGTTACTGCCTCTATTGCCACAATCAAGAGACGCGACATAAGGTCTGGAGAAGGCAGGTTTGAGAATGGATTTGTTCTCGATACAATTTGAAGGCCCAGTGCTCTCGGTCATGAGACAATATAATTCGGTAAAATGTAATCGAATAATAAGAATAATGAAAACAAAATTTTCATATGAAGTACCGACGACTTAACTACAAATCCCAACATTTCTGCAAGACCAAATCATTGACACGCATTCAAAGAAAACGTCATACATTTGGTTCAACCGCACTTCCTTGGTCGGACGTCAAACCCCTTTTTGATGAATCTGATGTTTTGATGACCCAGATGATGGATACGTCACACGGTACCAGTGTAACATCCGTTCAGTTCAATTTTACCTCAATTTTTCATTCAACAAAAACTTTATACAAGACATATCAAGAGTTTTAGAAGGTCTATATACAATGAAAGTTCTAAACTTATAGTGGTTAGAGCCTAAGGTCAGTGACCCGTCCAGGCTCGTCTCTTCCACTGCTCTTTATGTCTGCGTATGGATGTATTTGTGTTTGATGTATTTGGATTTGTATTTGCATGTATGTATGTATTTCAGTTGCATTGGCATAGCACACCGTAAGTGCTAGGAGAACATTTAAAGGTTATTCCTAAGTGGTTAGTAAATACACTTCTTAATTTATAATCAGTATTTTTCAATACAAAAAAATAGGTACGAAGGCTGATTTGTATTATCCTAATTTAAACTTGCTTATAATAATAGTTATAAGCAAGTTTATAAGCGTTATTTTCAAGCTCAAAATATTCAAGAACCAGTTTTTTAAATTCCCTTGTTGTTGTTTAACAAAACTTAGTTTATATTCAGTATTTTTCAATACAAAAAATACGTGCGAAGGCTGATTTGTATTATCCTAATTTAAACTTGCTTATAATAATAGTTATAAGCAAGTTTATAAGCGTTATTTTTAAGCTCAAAATATTCTAGAACCAGTTTTTTGGTTTATTATTTTCAGTACCTAATGAACCATTGGAATCGAGCATGAAAAAAAAAAATGCTTGCCCCCCCTCAAAATTTGACGGTTTACGTTTCAAGGTACGTAGAATCCGAAAATACAATAAAAATATTTCTGTCTGTCCGCCGTACACCGTACTTTTCTTAGTTACCATGAATAAAAATTGATGAAATTCGGGTTATAGGTTCCGTTAGGGGTCTAGTTGGGCCTCGAAGCTCCGCGTTACTGTCAGTCATCTCTAAGGGGTTCAAAATAGGGGTTGAAATTTTCAGAACGCCGTATCTCAAAAACTTTCGATAGAAGGGTATGGTTTTTCTTAACGATGTTAAATTTGTCTTGAGCTAAACAATTTTGGTTTATTATTTTCAATAATGAACCATTGGAATCGAGCATGAAAAAAAAAAATTCTTACCCCCCCTCAAAATTTGATGGTTTACGTTTCAAGGTATGTAGAATCCAAAACTGCAATAAAAATATTTCTGTCTGTCCGCCGTACGCCGTACGCCGTACGGGCCACTTTTCTTAGTTACCATGAAAAAAAATTGATGAAATTCGGGTTATAGGTTCCGTTCGGCGTCTAGTTGGTCCTCGAAGCTCGACGTTACTGTGAGTCATCTCTAAGGGGTTCAAAATAGGGGTTGCAATTTTCAAAACGCCTATACCATTTTTTTACGTAAATATTTTTACGGTTTTAAATAGTTCTTGAACTTGCGAGTTTTTTAAGACCATCCGGAGCATCGTACGTCCAGCCGTTCGTTCACAGTAAGGCCCCGAAGTTTGCACCGACAGGCATTTTCGACTCCAGTGTGAATGAAATTGTATACAATTCAAACCAAATCTCGTAACCAGAGACGCGCCCACAATAGCAATTTGTGAATACGGCCAATCATTGGTAGGGATCACCTGATTATATTGGCGGAGTATGAAGTCGAGTTGGTTGTTCTGTGATATTATTTAATTTGAAAAATGATGGCTCTATTGGAGTTTGTTGGTAGGTAGTGAAACTTGAACAAACGTTGAAGTATTATTGATGGGTAAATTATTACTACGGTAAATCATTACTCAACGGTAAATTATTACACAACGGTTCATTATACCATCTACGTAGAAGGGGCTGGAGTTTGTTGGTAGGTACTTTTGCAACTTTTGTCACTCCTCATCAACAATTTCTTTTCAGAACTTCATTATGTGTGTTTCTTTTTGTTAGGTACTGTTTGTCATCGGCAGAATTATTTTAGCAACATTCAACTCGTGATTTAGGTAGGTACCTAGTAACGAGTACGGGGTTAGGTACTAACCTACGGAGGGTCTGCGATCTACATAATATGCATAGAATAGTACATATTATATTATATAGACGGGTTATCTATACATAGAGCTGTGATCTGTAACAGAAGGGTATTCTATACAAAATAATAAACCGTTGTGCAGGGATTTGCAGCGTTTTTTGAGACCACCCGGAGCATTGTACGTCCAGCCGTTCGTGTGCACCAAAAAGCTTCGTCAACACGATCGTGAATCAAACTGTGTAAATCCGGCCGGGATTTCATCACTAAGGAGAACCTGATTATAATCAAGTATGGCTGTATGAAGTCGAGTTGGTTGTTCTGCAATATTACCTATTTCATTTGATAAATGATGGACTATTGGATTTTGTTGGTAGGTACTTGTGAAACTTGAACAAACTTTGATGCATTATTGATGGGTAAATTATTACACAACGGTAAATTATTACACGACGGTAAATTATTACACAACGGTAAATTATTACAGAACGGTAAATTATTACACAAATGCTCATCTACCAAGGAGGGGCTGGATTTTGTTGATCGGTACTTTTGCAACTTGACCAACCGTTGAAGTACTATTGATGAGCAGGTTATTCGTTATTACACAACGGTTCATTATACTTGACCAGAGGGTAGGTACTGACCACAGAAAATAGTGATCTACGCAGAAGGGGCATCTATTTCACTCCATATCAACAATTTTCCTTCAGAACTTCATTATTTGCGTTTCTTTTCGCCATTTTTGTTACTGTTTGCCATCGACAGAATTATTTTAGCAACATTTAACTCGTGATTTAGGTACGTACCTAGTAACGAGTACGGGGTTAGGTACTAACCTACGGAGGTTCTGCGATCTACATGATATGTATAGAATAGTACATATTATTTAGACGGGTTATCTATACAGAGAGCTGTGGTCTGTAAAAGAAGGGTATTCTGTACAAAATAATAAACCGTTGTGCAGGGATTTGCAGCGTTTTTTTTTTTTTTAAATTTCCTGTTGATGTTGAAGTCCTGGTTAGGATCGGTACCTAACTGTTCAGATATGGCTGGAGCTAGCCACGGAAATTTTCTAGTGTAGAAATCGTTATGTGCCTGTGGTATCCGGAGGACATAGTTGGCAGTTGTTGGCATCGGTCTAATCACCGCTTGCTTAGTAGATAAATGCAGGTGTTTATGTACATACAATATGGTTCTATGAATGTAAGCCATTCTGGGAGTGAGAACATCGAAGTGTTTGTACAGGTAACTAGTTGAAGTACGTTTATAGGAATTAGTTGATATTGTCAAAACTTCATTCATTGCTATGTTTATACTGTTAAAGTTGGACGCATAAGTACCTCCTCAGACAGTGATACCATAAGTTAAAATGCTATGAGCATAAATCACCATTTTAAGATTTTCTTTCGTTAGCCAGTAACTAAGTACCTGCTTACAAAACAGGCACATTGAATTGATTGATTGCGGGTTTTGTTTCTTGATCGTTTCCCCAGCGCGCCTTGTAATCTTCTTCCCCTTGTACCTTTGAAATCTGTCCAGGTCAGATGGAACCTATTACGGAACGGTTGGTAGAAGAGACCACGAGGGTCCATAAAGTCGTCAACATTTCACAGTATCATTTTGTATTAGCTTCATGTATATGAAATCAATATTCAAAGCGATTTACAGATTTCTTGCTGTAGAATCTGACACTGTCTATCTAAAAATGTAATATCACAATTACCACAGACTTTCTTTATCACAATTATCCAGTTGGTATTTAAGTTTGTAGGTTAAATGTGCGTTATGTATAATACAAAATCAATATGTATAAGTGGTATCAATGAAGCTTGAGATCAAACAGAGATTCTCTATGCTTATTAGTTTGTACGGGACAACTCCAATTACATAGATCATAGAACATTATGTACGTTTAATTACAGTGAACGCTAGGACATTGAAAATGAACCTAACCTCGAGCTCCTTCCGAGTACTGGAGCCGGCCGGGGACATTTATAATTCCATCATAAATAAATTATTACTATTTGGTTTTATTCATGAAGCATGACGTTTGTTCAAATTAAAGGAGAAGGGTGGCTATCAACGAAATTCAAAATAACCATCATTCTTCAAATAATGAAATAAATCGCAGAACAACCAACTCTATTTCGTACAGCCATCCGTGATTATAATCAGGTGCTCCCTAGCAGTGATATCTGGGCTGTATGTATACCGTTTCATTCGCGATCATGTTAACGAAGCTTTTCGGTGCAAACTTCTGGGCCTTACTGCTGGACGTACAATGCTGCGGGTGGTCCAAACAAAATCTACGTAAAAAAAAATTCGAGGTAACGGCACCCTGGAATTGTCAACCCACCTTTATTTTTCCCCTCTTAGAGATGACTGACAGTAACGCCGAGCTTCGCGGAACCAAACCAAACGAAATCTCATCATTCACAAACCAAATTTCATTAGTAATCACCCACAAACCAAATTTCATTGATTTTCGTTCATGATAACTAAGAAAAGTACGGCGGACGGACAGGTTTTTGGTTTATTATTCTGTGAATAATACACCTATGTAATCGCTCAGCAAAAAATTTTTATAACACCTCCTCAAAATTTTTTCTTTTCCGTTTCAAGGTACGTAGATTCCAAAAATGCAATGTCCGTCCGCCGTACGCCGTCCGCCGTCAGCCGTATCACGTGTACAGGCTTCATTTTCGGTCTAAAAAAATCGTTCTTTCGCACACATGCTCCATTTGGGCCCTAGTTGTGGCCCGAAACTTTTCAGCCCGATCGGAATATACCCAGGGGTGTTATGAGTGAAAATGTGTATAAAAATAGGTACTTTTTGCGTTTTAGCAACATGTTGGTAACATGAGCTTTTAAGGTATCGTTTTTCATGTTTTTGGGGACGAGAAGACCGAATATGAAGTCGATTTTGACCAATGAATAGAAAATTGAGGTTCTACCAGATGTTCAGCTCCCGAAATTGATTTTTTATGAGTCAAAAACCTGGAAAATCGTTTGAAATCACCATCAATTTGTATAATAACACTGGAAAAAGTGTCAACAGGTGGATCAAGACGATTAAATGGTACTATCAATGATCAGAGATAATTTATTTAAAAAAAAAAGGAGCGTACTTTATTCGAGTTTTGGGGGCCAAAATTGGTGGAAACCACCAGAGATACAATTCAATGATTTTATATGAGAGAAACAATAAATAAACAGCCAACATCTCTGTAGGTAGGTATGTCCAATGGAATAATAAACCCATGTGACAAGGACTTTGCAGCGTTTTTGGTTTAGTATTTCCAGTAATGAACCTTGGGAATCTAGAAAGAAAAAAAGAAGGGGAAAAGAGTGAATCTCCTTCAACATTTGATTGTTTCTGTTTCGAGGAACGTAGAATCCGAAAATGGGATAAGAAAATTTCTGTCCGTCCGCAGCGCCCTGTCCTTGGTTCCCATGAAACTAAATTGATGGAATTTGGTTTGCAGGTCCCATTAGGGGTCTAGTTGATTAGCGACGCTCGGCGTTATTCTCACTCATCTCTAAGGGGTGGAAAATGGGTGTTGAAATTTTCCGAACGCCGTAGCTCGAAAACTTTCAATAGAAGCGTATGGTTTTTTTCAACGTTTGAAGAATTTTTTGAGACCACCCGGAGCATCATACGTCCAACCGTTCGTGTGCACCAAAAAGCTTCGTCGACATGATCGTGAATGAAACGGTATAGATCTAGCCCACATATTATCTACGTCACACCACGAAAGGGGGTATCGCCCTGGCGGGAGGGATATAATGACGTCACTTGTAGGGGAGTTCGGTTCGTTGGTCTCAAAATTCGTAGAATGGAACCTACTTTCATTTAGGAATGGGAAAATATTATACACAGAAGTCATGGGTAGAAATAGTGATCTTCGCAGAAGGGGCATCTATACAGGTCAATAATAAACCGTTGTGTGGTAATTTGCAGCGCTTTTATTACATTTTCGGATGCTACGTCCCTTGAAACGGAAACCAATTGAAAATGATAAACCAGATGGGAGTGTTAACTGATATAAAAAGGGAAACTAGCCAGCAGAAAATAAGCGGCTATGAGACGACCAGGATCCTGAGGGAAGAGAGCGAGCTGTCGAAGAAATCTAATGACATATGAGCAGTCAGCAAAGCATTGCACAGCGAGGAAGACTGTGGAGAGGGCGACTCGTAGCGGCAGAAAAATAAATTTTAAAGAGTTTTGGCGTGAGGGGAACCACAATGCCAGTTTTTGCGAGCCAGGCCGGGCAGCAAATCTGAACATTCAGAATTCTGTAGAGTCTTAGGGTGGCAGTCTGCATGTGTCCAGCAAGTGGCCGCAGTCAACATCAGATGATGATATCCCGAGTTTGAAGTCAACGTAGCGTAGGCACTTGTGCTGAGCCCTCGCAACGATGTGCTTGTCGGCGGCATAATGCGGGGGCCAGTTGGGTGTATCGTACTCCAATCGAGGCAGAACTAACGCCTTGTATAACAAGGCGATTGCCTCAATGCTACTAAACTCCCGGGTTTTGCGCATCAACAACACCAATCGTCGCATTGTCGCTGCCGCAAGGTCCTCAGTTTGACTGGGAGAACGTCAACTGGCCATCACTTAAAACTCGTAAATCGACCAATCCGTCAGTCGAGAAATACGGGTGCAGAGATTCGGTGGAAGTATACGACCGAACACTTCGCGGGGTTCAAGAAGAGCTGGCTCGAAATGCACCATTTTACGTACGGCCTGTATTATAAAGTTCAACTGATGTGGAAATTCTCTTCAAATTCCTCTTGAATGCGCCAATAGAATGATTTCCGCTCATGCTGCATGATTGAACATTTTTCATGTTATAGTTTGTTGTGGATTGTGGGAAAGTTATGAGGTTGAATCGGCCGCAGCATGAGTCGCCCGTCTGCAGTCCAAAAAAACGCTATCTGTTCCACCGAAAGTCAACGCACTCCGAAACTCACCTGACATCGACACGGGCGAGTCCCCGCGTTTCCGTTCCGACTCGAATTAGAACTGAAAGGCTCTTCCTTGGCCGCCGACCGGTGCCGGGTGTTGACAACCGGTGTAAATTTAGACCACCGCCTACTCCGTTTCATTCACAAACCGGAGATACACAGCTCGTGTATTAATATCAGAAATGAGCTATACATAGGATCCCTTCTCTATGGATCCCATGCATCATTTCCCACGTCCGGAATCCCAAAGTTTCTTCCACAACACAACCGTGAACGCTGTGACTGCCTGTGCTTGCAAAATATGGAATAACCTCTTTGACAAAGTGAACGAATTATTTTGTCAGTACTACCTATTGTGTGAGGTCATGGTTAGAAAAATAATCTTGGGTCATAAATTCAATTAGTCACTGAAAAGTAGAACCAATAATAATATTGATGCCACCTATGTAAAATACCTACACCTCCATCTTATGGGGAAATTCGCGCTGATTATAATACTCTACGTTCCTATACCTAATGCAGTTAGTGCAGCAACATTTCTTCTGAAAAACGCGGCGAAGTATTACAAAACGTTTATCATTTTCCTCTTAAGGGTAAATGTCACAGATTTTAGTAAGAAATATTTTCAATAGATGGGTGCACCTTGGCGGCAATCCTATTATTATGTTTATCTCTTGAGCGGTTATAAGTGGTTTAACCGATTTTCAATCTGTAAAATGTTCTCTAACTGATATGAGCAACCTCAAGTATGGCGAAATTCAGTTTCGAGTTTTAAAATTTTTTAAAATGAAGTTCCCGAAATTATTTTACTCAGTTTCAATTTTTTCTTTAAACAACTAGTACTTTTGTAGAAAAAACATTGAAGAATCCACATTCGTTTTCAGATTTAAAATCGGATCATTAGATCGAACGGCATTTGGGAAAATCATTATAAGAATAGGGGACATACCCCTTCTGCGTAGCTCTCTGAATTCCTTTTAGCGTACGACCCTGAATTAGTAGGGTCGTTTTTTGTAGTGAATATCTACCCACCCATTCGCGCAGGGCACACACAAACAGACAGACCTGAAAAACTTCCACCAGAAGCGAAGTATAAGCTCTCTAACGTTCGGCAATTACAGTTACATAATACATAAGGGTGATTCCACCAAAAGTGGCGAATTCCAGGCTGGCAAATCTCGTGATGCCTTTGGCAATATTTTGAATGTTTTCCGACGTTTAAATGTTCTTTCGACATGTACGAATGAAACCTATATACCAGCAGTACAGTTTATTCACCCAGAGGGGGTACACAGCCATAATTAAAAATCAGTCGTCCAGGGGAATGACAATAGTGCACAGGGGAATGACAAAATTAAGACAGTCGTTTCAAAACTGTGTACCTACCTATTCAACTTATACTCGTATAGAACTTTTAAATTCAACTTCAGTAAAAGAATTCAGTCTCTTCAATTAAAGGCAGCCTTAATTAACCTCGGACTAAGAAATCACAGTTCAGAAAATGCATTTAAGTAGGTACTGACTTCTAAAAAATACAAAAAACAGGTACAGCTGTCTAAGAATAACATCGCAAAGAATCAGGCACATCAGTATTTTTATTATTATCTAGGAAGACTTTTCTTCTGATTGAATACGTCATATAGTTGAAATTCGAGGCATGCATTTTTGGAATTGGAACAAGTGACGAACGAAAAATGTGACTGTGCAGTGTGCATGATACACATAGATATAATATTATTTATTGTAGTAGATACTGGTAGGTATTGTAGTCCTCAACTGGGAATATATATTAAGGTCAACTACACAGGCCTTTCAACGAATATTAAAATCAGAGAAATCGACTTTAAAGTACAACCTCCCCCGTATCACAGTTGGGGAGGGCAAGTTTGACACAACGTCACTCAAGGCTACAACTGAGGTCAGGTACGTTAGGGTGAACAAAATAGTCTTTCCCTTTTTTCCTCAAAAAACTTACTTCGTAAGTTGATGTTGAGGACTCATTGTTTGTAAAAAAAAATTTTTTTCCTACAATAAAGCGAATAAGCAGGATCTTGAGGAATTTGGTCTCGAATAGGTGACGGGGGGAGGGGGGGGGGGGGGGGGACGGAACATTCCTTCGACGTCGATTTCAGACTCAGGTGATGTGTGGGTTTCGTCTTCCAGTTCGACAGCCACAAAAGAAGTTGGTTCTAGATCGTGGTGGTCGCTGGGTGAAGCGTCGCATGAAATCATGCCAATCCTGTATTTGGTGCACTTGTAGCAGTCAAAGCAGCTAAGGGTGTTGAAGTGAACGTCAGCAGAAATCTGAGGGTGAGAAACGAATTGGTGAACTTGAAGGGATCCCTTGAATGCTTCAAGATTTCTTGGTATTAACCCCCGAGCACTTCCTATTTCATCGCTGGTGACAACAAAGAGGCTTTTGCCGAGTTCAACGATCAATGAACCCAGATCTGGAATATCTCGTCCTTCAGCGACCAGTCGGTCTGCAGTCCGTTTGAGGAGGCCCCCCAAGCCATCAGGGGCGCCTTTCCCATGTCCCGACTCGGAAAAATTTCCAGTGATGACATCGATAGATGGGAAATGAGCTGTGAGGCCTCTCGAAATCGGAAAAAACATGATTTTATTCCTATACTGAGACGTGGGACCATCGGAGAGAAAATGAATTTTCTTCACAGAGGTGGCACACGATTTGATGACTTCCAAGACCGGTTGGAGGTGGGGCCCATATTCCTGGGGGAGTGTGGTGCCATTATCGTATAACATTTGATATGTAAGGAGAGATAAAATTTTAAATCTTTAATTCTCCAGTCACTGGCAGCAACATGCACCAAAGTTCAGCAAATAACTCAAAGAAAACTAAGCAGCAATGGGATCGCCAAGCATTCTGGTGAGAAAAGGTCATCCCCCTGGTGGTCAGTCATTCCCCTGGAATGCCCACCAACCTGATTATCCAGGGGAAAGACGCACAGGGGAAGGACAAAACACAGTTTTTTTCATTTTCCCCCCCTCCAAGGGACTATATAAAATATGGCAAAGTTACTACAGAAGGCTCACCACCTGACCTAAATATTGGTGGAAGAAAAAAAAATCTATTCCTTCAAACAGCTATGTTATAGATAACAGGGGGGAGACAGACAATAAAAACACTCACCAAGAATCTCAGAGTTGACCAGCTACCACCTGTGTCACAACACGCACCGTTCTTGGGGCGGAGTTGAGGCCAGTCCTTGAGTAACAGAGCTGCCAGTCTATGTTTTCGAAATGCCCCCAACAGTAATAGTTTCCCTTTGACAAGGACTGCTAAATTTTACAGGGGAATGACCCGAAACCTGTGAGACACACTATTCTTGATGCATAAGTTTGCAGCCTACCCACATAAAATAATGAGAACAAAGGTGCTTATAGTAGACCACTTGATGAGCACATGGGCCCTCACAGTTTTCCAGAATCTTAAACTGAAGGACTGTGGTCACTTGTAGAAGAAGTGCACCTAGGGGAGCGGACACGCCAGGGAAATGACTTTTGGGCTATGTTTCTATTTTTTTTGAGCTTGCTAATCATCTATTTCGAAAGAGAAAACATGGTTAGTCTGGGGAATAAAGTTCTCTATTCTATGCTTTTTGTCCCGTTGCTATATTACTAACAGTCTCCAAGAAAGGAAGAAAAGACACGATTTCGCCACTTTTAGTGGAATCACCCATAACTATTTATGCATTCTTCCCCCCCCCCCTCCCCGCTCTACCGTATAACGCGCTATATGGGCTCCAAGAACCCGCACGGTAATTTCAGAAATTCTGAATGTCGCTGAACCAGAGTAGGACCCTCAACATAAATCCCCAAATTGTCACTTGGTGTATGGGTGATCCGTTTGGCCGTGAACAACAAACTTGTACCTATCAACAAATAGGTTAAAAAGAACCAATCAACAAAATCCAAAACAACCAGCTTTCTTCGAATGAAATAATAATAATATGTCACGGAACAACAAACTCGATTTCATAATCCCATGCATGATTATTTTATAACGAACGTTAGACTGCTTATATTACGACTCAGTTGTCATTTTTTTCGTGGGTGGGTAGGTAAATGCAAAACAGCGACCCTAATAATTCAGGGTTCCTCTCTAATTCGAATTCAGTCCTCTACGCAGAAGGGGAACTCATCTGTACAGCAAAGTAATAAACCGTTCTGTGCAGCGTTTTCTACAGATTTTCATTTTGAGTTGTATTTTCTGAGACGTGGAAAGCCATATGAAATAGTTGCCCCATACAACAGTTATTAGGAACCGGTGTTAACCATCAGTTTTCATCTTAAGCACTGAACGCATGCAGGCCCATACCTGTGGATCGTAATATATTTGGCTGACATGGAAAATATTGATATGCGTACACTTTGTTCACGTCCCAATGTCTTACGTACAACAACGTCAGTCTGAGAACTGTTGAACGTTCTAGTTCTCGAATGAATATAGCAATTCAACTACAATGTGAAACGCTGCAAATCATTACACAACAGTTCATTACTTACCTTTATAGATGCCCCTTCTGCGTAGCTCACTGTTTTCTGCGGCCAACAGCCCTATATCGAGTTTCTGGACACCGCGGGGCAATTATACTTTCATAAATATGCCGTAGATTCAAGAGTTGAATAATTAATCATTTCGACTGTGAAGGTGCAACACTGCCCAAGTCGATTTCCCCTACTTCCCAGGAGACGCAAAAAACTGTGTAATAACGTTCCTAAGCAATGTAAAATTGTTTTTTATCTATGCCCGAGAAATTTCTTTGTGCCTATTTTATTAATTTGTGAGCGATCATTTTTACGCAAGCGTCTAACGTAAGTTGCAAGACTTGGGCAGTGTTGACGGAGCTTTTGCTGACTTGAGCTGTGTTGATACTGAATATTTCCAAGCGAAAACCACGCTAATTCTCAAGTAGTAGGTACTATAAAAATAAAAAATACGCACTTTCTGCTAACTTTGTTTAATTTTCTCAAATAGGTACTCACGGAACAAAAAACAACAAACATGAGGTAGGTCAGTCTCAAAGGGAGCCCGCGTTTCGGTACACATTTTTTTCTTCTTTTTTTACAAAACTGGTAGGTAACTAGAGCTTCGTTCGCAGTGGAGTTCCGTACAGTTCCAGACAGTTCTGACAAGTTCCGCGCAGGCGCCCTAGTGTTTATAGCATTCGCAGAACAGGCGTTCGGAGTTCTAGTTCTGAGTCCGCTGTTCGCAGTAATTTTTTCTCCAAGTCCCGAACACGTTCCGAACGCAGTTCTGGAGTTCGGGATTTTTTCTCGAACTGTGGGGACAGCTACGCAAGAGCGCTCTGGTGAGAAGGAGGGAAATGGTTATCATAGCTAACCCCGCCAGATTTTTGGTTTATTATCTGTGAATAATGCACCTGTGTATTCGCTCAGCAAAACAGTTTTATCTTTTAAAATTTTTTCTTTTACGTTTCAAGGTGCGTAGATTCAGAAAATGCAATGTCCGTCCACCGTATATCCTGCTTCTTCATTTTCTGTCTAAAAAAGTCGTTCTTTCGCACAGATGCTCCATTTGGGCCCTAGTTGTGTCCCGAAACTTTGCAGCCCGATTGGAATATACCCAAGAGTGGAAAATGGGTATAAAAGTAAAGTAGGTATTTTTTGTGTTTTGGTTTATTATTCTGTGAATAATAGGTATACCTATGTATTCGCTCAGCAAAAAACTTTTATAACCCCCCCCCCCCCCCCTCAAAATTTTTTCTTTTACATTTCAAGGCGTGTAGATTCCAAAAATGCAATGTCCGTCCGCCGTATCGTGCACAACTACTTCATTCGTTCATTTTCGGTCTAAAAAATTCGTTCTTTCGCACTCAGGCTCCACTTGGGTCTTAGTTATGTCTCGAAACTTTGCAGCCCGATCCAAATATACCCAGGGATGTTATGAGTGAAAATGGCTATAAAAATAGGTATTTCTTGAGTTTTAGTAACATGAGCTTTTGAGGTATCGTTTTCCATGTTTTTTGGGACGAGAAGACCGAATATGAAGTCGATTTTGGCCGAAGAGTGGAAAACTGAGGTTCTACCAAAGGTTTAGCTCCCAAGTTGATTTTACATGAGTCAAAAACCTGGGAAATCGTCTGAAATCACCATCAATTTGTATAATAACACTAGAAAAAGTGTCAACACGTGAATCAAGACGATTAAATGGCACTACCAATGATCAAAGATAATTTGAAAAAAAGGGGGGTACCTAATTCGTGTTTTTGGGGACCGAAATGAGTGGAAACCACCGGAAATAGCTATTTTAATTATATCACATGAAAGAACCAATGAATGAACAGCCAAAATTTATGTAGGTGTGTCCAGTAGAATAATAAACCCATGTGACAAGGACTTTGCAGCGTTTTTTGTCTTTCATTCACGAAAGACGCAGGTTATCCTCTAGTAACGTTGACAGTTCCAGATTCGATGAGCGTTCGCAGTGTTGCGGAATTCGGAACCCCGTTCAGAACTTGCGGCGGCCATATTCCATAACTCCTCGAGTTCGGAACAGAGTCCCGATTTTTACTGCGAACGAACCTTAGGTAGGTTTTTTTTCTTTTTTTACAAGGTAACTAGGTAACGCCATCGATGAGTTCATCATGTTCACAACTTTCAGGTAGGTTCGCACCTTTCTGGAGGTCGAATTCACGACTTTCTGTTCCATCTGAAACAAGCAGTTGAGGTTGAAAAAATACAATTTTTGGTACCCTGTGGAACAGTGAAGTGCCAATGACATTGTGAAATGAGGTGGCAGGTACTTAGAGGCATAACTTGAAACAGCAGGGAGACCATAATATTGGGAAATCATTATTTTTTTATGATCATTCTCTAGGTATGCAATGATAGGCTGATTAGACGTAGGTACCTACCTTTGTCTTTCCATGATAATTTTTCCTCGTTCTCTACGATTCCGCTTATGTCAATAATGGGAACATTACTTGAGAGAGAAATTCGGGGAGCTCGCCCTCCGACATCTCGATTTTTCGAACTAGGAACGGATAACAGCGGTCGATCTGAAGAACCCAAGGTCTGATTACAGAAAACATTAAATGTATAATTAAATACATTTAATTATAACATAATTACGAATAACATAAATTGTATTAATCATATTCTTCAACAACTGATGACAATATCAGGCATTTCAATCATGGGAAGGTAGGGAAGGTAGTGCCGAAAAATTATCAGGATTGAGAACCTATCAACACAGCACAAGTCACCCAAGCTAACGAGAAAATGCAGAATCAACAACACCCAAGTCCATCCCCAGTTTCAAACGTTCGTTTTACCAACAAAATCTACTGAAACTGCTTTGATTCAATGCGAAATCGATGGATGAAATAATCATCTTAAATAAACATAGGTTGAACAAAGCATAACCATAATAAAATAACTTGTTACACTTACTTTTTTGAAGAGAGTCCTGTCAATGTCAAGCTGGGCGCCATCCACAGAAAAGATACCGATCAGCTGTACTTTACTTGGGCAGTGTTGACCTTCCATTTTGGTGTGAGCAGTGTTGCTTCAACCAATTTTTCACGATTTTCTCTTATTCTATTATCAAATTTGACTACACCACTGGATCGAGCGCGTCATTTCCTATAAGGTTATGTCCTTAACTCAAAACGGCCAAAAATCGACTTGGGCAGTGTTGCACCTTCACAGTCGATTTGTTGTTATTCATGAAGTATAACGTTTGTTCAACTTACAGAAGTACCTATCAACAAAATCCGAAATAACCGTCATTATTCGAATAAAGTAATGTAACTGAACAACCAACTCAATTTCATACAGCCATGCGGGATTATAGTCACCTGTTCCCTAGCAATGATAAATATCTGGGCTAGAAATAGCTGTGCCGTTTCATTCACGGTCATGTTGAGGAAGCTTTTCGGTGCAAACGAACGGCTGGTCTTACAATGTTCCGGGTGGCCTCAACAAATTCTTTAGTTCAAGATCAATTTAAAAACGTTTAAAAAACCATACCCTTATACTGAAAATTCTCGAGCTAAGGCGTTCTGAAAATTTCAACCCCTATTTTGAACCCCTTAGAGATGACTGACAGTAACGCCGAGCTTCATGGACCAACTAAGCCCCGAATGGGCTCCTCAAACCAAATTTCATTGATTTTCGATCATGGTAACTAAGGAAGATGCGACGTAATCTAGCTGGAAAGCCGTAAGTAAATGAATGGAAATTTTGATTTGAGTTGCAATGCGGAGAGGGACACCTAGGAATGAGAAAACAACGAATAGTATCAAGGAGCAAGACGATGGTGAGGGGTAGGTGACCTGGGAAAACAGGCATCTTTGCGAGCTCGGTTGACCAATAATAAAATTAGCGGCATAACGTCTGTTAGATCAAATACGACCAGGGATGAAGTTTCGTACACCAAGTCCCACCTTCGTACATGGCTGTGTCTGACCCTGACAAGGTACTTAGCGGTTTGAGTGGATGCTCACAACATAGCGGATGGATGAGGATGGCAGAGGTCGGATGAGGGTGGGTGAGGAAGGATGTGCTCCTTCGGGGTCTTTTCACTAATGCCCAGCGGTTTTCACCACAGCAGGCGTTAGTCTTAGGGAAGGTTAGCTCCCAGCGGTTTTCACCGCAGCAGGCGCCTGGGATGTGGGAGCTAGTACCCCGCGGTTTTCACCACAGCAGGTACTAGAGGAGAGGAAGGTGTCCCGCGGTTTTCACCACTTCAGGTTCCGATGGAGCAAGAGGTATACCGCGGTTTCCACATCACCACGTCCCATTGGAGCAGGAGGTATCCCGCGGTTTTCACCACAGCAGTTGCGAGGAAGGGTAAGAGAGAGGGCGCAAGATAGAGAGGATCGAGAGAGAAGTCATAATTCGGAGGTCGGCTCGTCGAATGAAGAGCTGGGCGAGAAGGCTGGTTTTATAGGGGCTTTATAGGAGGAACATTTATTTTGGTTCCGTGTCTGTCTGTCTGTCTGTGTTAGTTTCTTGTAACGCCCATAACTACCCGAAATAATGTTCGAAATGGGCTGAAATTGGGAGGGTAGGTGCGGGTTGGGTCACAGATGGTCTCATTCCAATATCATTGAAAAAGTACGGTAACTTCCATCTGCGCATGCGCAAACGTGAAATAATTGAAACGCCAATAACTACCTACCCTAAATGTCGTTGAAATGAGTTCAAACTTGGAAGGTCGATCAGGAATAATACCTTCATGGTTATAAATCTTTTCATCGGATTCTTGATGTAACTTTCGTCTGCGCATGTGCGAACATGAAATGTTGATCATTTCCTTGTAACGCTTCTAACTACGCGGAAAATAGTCGTAGAGAGCTGACATTTTGAGGGTACCCGCGGGTTGGATCGTAGATGATCCCATTTCAAACTTATGGAAATCATTTCGTCTGCGCATGCGCAAACGTGAAATAATTGAATTGACCATAACCACCTTATATATCGTTCAAAAAGTTCAGATTTGAAGGGTCAATCAGGAATATACTTTGGTAGTTCCACATGGGTTTCATTGGAATCGTACTGTAACTCGTCTGCGCATGCGCGAACCAGAAATGTTGACCGTTTCCTTGTAAAGCTTCTAACTACGCGAAAAATAGTCGTAGAGAGCTGACATTTTGAGGGTACACGCGAGTTGGATCGCAGGTGGCCCCGTATCAAAACGAACCTACCTAACTATTCTATACGTTCATGTGATTCAAGTTAGGAAGCTATACTGACTACTCGAATTGGCAGACTTTTTTTACGAAGTTGTTGATTTCCAGTTTGAAGTCAAAGTTAAAATCTTTTCTGGTTGTAAATTTGCAATTAAAAAATCTGTTTGACGTTAGATTATCTTGATTTTTTCCTTCTATAAAACCTATTTCAACCTGATAGAAGTTAATATGATTACGTTTTAAACCTTTTCGCGGAACTATCAGCATTTCTTTCAGCTAGATCGCGCAAAACGATCACTGTGCGACGGGCAGAAATTTTGTTTGTTCCCTTTTCGGATTCTACGTACCTTGAAACGGAAACCGTCAAATTTAAGGTTAAATTTCTTCCCATGCTCGATTCCAAAGGTCCATTATTGAAAATAATAAACCAAAATGTAAAGGGGGCGAAGGAGAATTGGAAAAGGTCCTTCAGCGTAGAATCCAATCCTGTGAGTTCGAATTCATCCGGAAAGTGATACTTCAGTAAGCACCAGTGAATATCAGCATCCAATAACTAAGGAAACGAATCGCTGTTTCCATTATAATTTATAAATGGGAAGGAGAGCAGCGGAGGAAAGTTTGATTCATTTGACCTTTTCACTTGCGTCATCGAATTCGCGCCCGAATTTTTCGTTATCGAACTGAAAGGAGGTGGGTGAGAAATATTGTAGAAAATCTTGATTACAGGAAAAAGGCTCAAATGTCTTGGAACAAAAAATTACGGGGAATATCGTCCAGGACAGAGTGAGCAATATTGGGAAAGCGATCTGTCGTCTGTTTCAAACGTCGTACTGATGAATTATAACCCCCTCCCGGGGAATGATTTCACAGTTTCAAGGTGAACTGTTGGATTTATTGCTCCCCCATTGATGAGAACTCGGAGTTGAAGATTTTGGCACCGAAAGTTTCCGTTGATGAATGTACGGATTTGTAAATAACTGGAATATGAACATTTAGGACTGTAATCGATAACAGTAGTGATCTTTCCATTCCGATGTTTATAGTTTACTGAGATTATTCATCCCAACACACCGGCCCCATGTATATAAATACACCATTGACGTTTTGAATTAGCTCGTTTGTATTGAATAAATGAGTTACGATGTGTGTTTCAGGACACTTTCAAGTTTTAAAGGTAGATTATTTCATAGAAATAAATTCTGTAATCAATCATTCAAGTAATCGTGTTTTATAACGAAAGTTTATGTAAGTATTTATTTCGATTTATCAGAACTTATTGAAATTTCACGTGCTTTCTATATAGAGTATTTTCTTACGTATTTTCAAATTTCCAGATTTATCCTTCCTTCATTTTGCCGATGATGACTATTAATTTCATAGTTTAGTAATACGATAGTTGACCGCAAGGTTCACAATACCTCATCATTACGGAGAACAACTTAGGTACTTACCAGGAATAATGATTTTAGGACTTGCTGCATTGGTTTATTATTTTCAGTAATAAACCTTTGGAATCGAGTATTGGAGAACAACAACCCCCTCCCCCACCAACACTCACAAACTTTGATGTTTTCCGTTTCGAGTTACTTAGAATCCGAAAATGGAGTAAAAACGTTGGAAATTATTACACAACGGTTTATTATTTACCTGTATAGATGCCCCTTCTGCGTGATCGCTATTTTCTGTGGTCAGTACCCTCAATCTCCCTCCAGGAAAGCCCTAAATGGAGTTCATGAAGCACAAGGTAAATAATAAACCGTTGTGTAATAAATTACCGTTGTTTCGTAATTCACCCAATAATACTTCAACGTTTGTTCAAGTTACAGAAGTCGGTAATTTCCAAAAGAGCCATCGTTTTTCAAATGGAATATCACGGAACAACCAACCTGACTTCATACGCCCATCCGTGATTATAATCAGGTGCTCCCTAGCGATGATATCTGTACCGGATTTGTGCAGTTTGATTCACGATCATGATGAATAACAACAAACAATATCAATGATCAAATTATTGAATCCCGCGCGTTTTTATGAAACTGTAATTCCCGGGCCGGCTCCAGTTCTCGATTTAGAGCTTTCCTAGAAGGAGCACGAGGGTAAGAAATGACCACAGACAGCAACGATCTACGCTGATTTTTATCTGCGGTCAATTATTATTTTGTCGAATTTATAAGTTAATCACAGTGTGACCTGCCAAAATTTTGCCTGTCGTTGCAAATGAAGCAATGTTATTTTTAGGGGCTAAATAATATTAAATAAGTATTTGAGCTTTGAAAGAGCTTGGGATGGAGTTTTTCTGTTCTATTTATTGAGCACATAAATATCTATCGTTGCATTTCTCTATGCATGAGACAGCGGAGGCGTTGAGATTAATTTCGGGACTTCCTTACTCCGGGAAAAGAAATATGAATTTTTTCATGAGACTCTTAGCTTGATTGATATGGCATCCCCCTGAGCCTCCTAACTCCATTGCCGAAACGTATATGAGAAGAGGGCAGAGAGTGTATCACCGAGTTAGTTAGCAGAGCAATCGATCACCATAGGACTGGGCCGGGCATCAATCTAGCACTTATTCCCCGGAAGAGCGCCCACGATGGCGGGCGAGGGTGGGTCGGCCAGTCCGTGATATATCTATCTACCAGCGATTTAGATCTATAAATGTGCTCAGGGAAAAACTCCTCCGGTTATAACCCTGTCAGCTTCTCTAGTAAAGTTCCCTGGGAAACTTCCAGGAAGACAGATTGGATGCCAGTTTTCACGTTTTCCTGTGGACCGTGTTCATTCAGTCACAATTCTCACATTAACCTCCCTAATGGTTTCGTTTTCTTTTTTTCCAACCTTGTTTTCAAAGGGCGGAGGAAAAAACTGTCTGCCAATTCGAGTAGGCAGTATGGATTCCTCACTTGAATCACATGAACGTGTAAGAATAGTGGGAAGGTTCATTTTGATACGGTACCATCTGCGATCCAACCGGCGTGTACCAAACTAAATCACTCGCAATGAAATCGTGGAAACCCATTTCAGAGAAAAACGGAGTTATTGACAAAATATTCTATTTCCACTAATACAAGGAAAAACGCGAAAAACACTGTCACCGATTTCGGTCATCAAACCATCGTCAGTGACGTCCAACCGTTACTCGTAACCGTTACCCGTAACTTGTCAGAGTTATTGTTTCTTACTGACGATGGTTTGATCACCGAAACCGGTATGACAGTGTTTTTCGCGTTTTTTCGTGTAGTAACTCCGTTTTTCTTCGGCGTGTACCCTCAAAATGTCAGCTCTCTACGACTATTTTTCGCGTAGTTTAAAGCGTTATAAGGAAACGGTCAACAATTCATGTGCGAAGAATGAAATGCATACTATGAAATATTTAAAGTATTATTCCTGATCGACCCTCCAAATCTGAACTCATTTCAACGATATTTAAGGTAGTTACGGGCTTTCCAAGTATTTCACGGTTTCTACGATTTTTCGCGTAGTTGGAAGCGTTACAAGGAAATTGTCAACATTTCATGTTCGCGCATGCTCAGACGAAAGTTACATCACGATTCTAGTGAAATTAATTTGGAACTATCAAAGTAGGTATTATTCCTGATCGACCCTCCAAGTTTGAACTCATTTCAACGACATTTGTTGTCGATACATCTTTTTTTAAAACATTGAAACATTTTTTTAGATACATCTTTTTTTAAAACATTAAAACATTTTTTTAGATACATCTTTTTTTAAAACATTAAAACATTTTTTTACGGGAGTAAACCAGGCTCAAAACGGTCCGCGTCCAGTCCAGAGGAACTCCCCCCCCCGTCGCCCACACAGTTCTCCCTCTACCCCACTCATGCCACCCATCTCCGAGGAGAGCATGGCCAGGCCCCACTCCGCCGAAAACTGCCAACGGGGTTCTACCTACCCGAAAAACGCCCAAAGCAGCTGAGGACGTGTATTACATTACATTGCGTTAGGTCGCTGGTCCGAGGCTTGGAAATCCCGCTAAGTTTTTTTGCTTCCTCACTACCGAAGGCAGGGAAGCCTTGGATTCGTGATTGAGTAAAATAAGTGCATGTCCTTCAAAATGAAAATTTCCAAATACCTACCATTTTCCGTTTCAGACATCGAGGAACATATTTGGAACCGTGTCTGTCTTGTCTGGGGTAATTCCTTGCAACTCCCGTAACTACCCGAAATAATGGTCGAAATGTGCTTAAATTTTGAGGGTACGTGCGGGTTGAGTCACAGATGGTCCCATACCAAAATCATTGATAAAGTACCGTAACTTTTGTCTGCGCATGCGCAAACGTGAAATAAGTAGAACACAAATAACTACCCTAAATATCGTTGAAATCAATTCAAACTTGGAGGGTCGGTCAGGAATAATAATAGTCTGATAGTTCCAAATCAGTTTCATTGGAATGGTAATGTAACTTTGATCTACGCATGCGCGAACATGAAATGTTGATCATTTCCTTGTAACGTTTCTAACTACGCGATAAATAGTCGTAGAGAGCTGAAATTCTGACGGTATACGCGGGTTGAGTCACAGATGGTCCCATACCAAAATCATTGATAAAGTACCTTAACTTTCGTCTGCGCATGCGCGAAGGTGAAATAATTTGAACAACAATAACTACCCTAAATATCGTTGAAATCAATTCAAACTTGGAGGGTCGCTCAGGAGTAATAATAGTCTGGTAGTTCCAAATCAGTTTCATTGGAATGGTAATGTAACTTTGATCTACGCATGCGCGAACATGAAATGTTGACAATTTCCTTGTAACGTTTCTAACTACGCGATAAATAGTCGTAGAGAGCTGAAATTCTGAGAGTATACGCGGGTTGGATCGCAGATGGCCCCGTTTCAAAATCATGAAAATCATTTCGACTGCGCATGCGCAAACGTGAAATACTTGGAGTGCCCATAACTACCTTAATTATCGTTGAAATGAGTTCACATTTGGAGGGTCGATCAGTATAATACTTTGATGATTCCGTATGAACTTCATTGGAATTTTACTATAATTTCCCTCCCCGCATGCGCTAACATGAAATGTTGACCGTTTCCTTATAACGCTTCTAACTACGCGAAAAATAGTCGTAGAGAGATGAAATTTTGAGGGTACACGCGGGTTGGATCGGAGATGGTCCCGTATCATAACGAACCTACCCAACTAGTCTATACGTTCATGTGATTCAAGTGAGGAAGCTATAGTTTCTACTCGAATTGGCAGACGTTTTTCTACATATCTCCATATCCTCTGTTATCATGTACCCATTCGAAAAATATGTTCCATGTTTCCTTGCTTTGATCCTTGATCTAAACTGTTACAATCCGGGGGTCTGGGGGTGTCCCCCAGATTTCATTCGACAATAAACGTACCGTCATGAACACAAACCACTGGCGGCTAGACGCCCCCTACGGCATCGCATTTTTCTTTTCTTTTTCCATGCTCGTTTCCAAAGGTTCATTATTGAAAAAACGCTGCAAATCCTTGCACAACGGTTTATTATTTTGTACAGAATACCCTCCTGTTACAGATCACAGCTCACTGTATAGATAACCCTTCTATATAACATAAATGTACTATTCTACACTTATTATGTAGATCGCGGACCCTCAGTAGGTTAGTACCTAACCCCGTACTCGTTACTAGGTACCTACCTAAACCGTTGTGTAATAATTTACCAGTATAGTTTCCCCTTCTACGGAGATAGAATAATGAACCGCTGTGTAATAATTTGCCCATCAATAATACTTCAACGGTTGTTCAAGTTCAAAAGTACCTATCAACAAAATCCAGCCCCTTGTTGGTAGATGAACCGTTTTGTTATAATTTACTGTGGTGTAATAATTTACCGTTTTGTAATAATTTGCCGTTGTGTAATAATTTGCCATTGTGTAATAATTTACCCATCAATAATACTTCAACGGTTGTTCAAGTTCAAAAGTACCTGTCAACAAAATCCTGCCCCTTCTGGATAGATCAGCCGTTGTGTAATAATTTACCGTGGTGTAATAATTTACCGTTGTGTAATAATTTAACATTGTGTAATAATTTGTCATTGTGTAATAATTTACCCATCAATAATACTTCAACGTTTGTTCAAGTTTCAGAAGTACCTACCAACAAAATCCAATAGTCCATCACTTGTCAAATGAAATAATATCGCAAAACAAACAACTCGACTTCATACAGCCATCCTTGATTATTAATCAGATGCTCCATAGTGATGATATCCGGGACCGATTCATCCCGTTTCATTCACAATCGTGTTGACGAAGCTTTTTGGTGCTCACGAACGGCTGGACGTACGATGCTTCGGGTGGTCTCAAAAAATTGTTCAGCTCAAGACAAATTTAATAACGTAAAAAAACCATACCCTTCTATCGGAAGTTTTCGAGCTACGGCGTTCTGAAAGTTGCAACCCCTATTTAGAACCCCTGAGAGATGACTGACAGTAACGTCAAGCTTCGAGGACCAACTAGACCCCGAACGGAACCTATAACCCGAATTTCATCAATTTTGTTTCATGGTAACTAAGAAAAGTGGCCCGTGTGGCGTACGGCGGACAGACAGAAAAGTTTTTATTGCAGTTTTGGATTCTACATACCTTGAAACGTAAACAAGTTAAATCTTGAGGGGGGGGTAAGCATTTTTTTTCATGCTGGATTCCAATGGTTCATGATTGAAGATAATAAACCAATCTTCTTCTTTATGTGCCTTATCCGGCTAACCGGACGTTGGCAATCACTGCGGCGAGAGCGTCGCGGTCCTCTGCAGTTCTGAAAAGCTCCTCCGCACGCTGTATACCCGTCCACTTCCTCAAGTTATTCAGCCAGGAGAGCCGCCTTCTTCCAGCACCGCGCCGACCCTCGATCTTCCCTTTCATAATCAACTGAAGTAGCCGATACTTTCCTCCTCTCAGTATGTGTCCCAAGTATGCAATTTTACGGCATTTCACTGTAACCAGGAGCTTCCTCTGAACTTGAGCCCGCTGGAGAACCTCCTCGTTTGAAATGTGGGCTGTCCAAGGGATCCTAAACATCCTACGCAAGAGCCACAGCTCAAAGGCTCCTATTCTGCTCAGGGTGGCAGCCTTTAGGGTCCAAGCCTCCGCTCCGTACAACAAGACAGACCATACATAACATTTTACCATTCTCCATCGGAGAGAGAAGTTGAGGTTCTTATCACAGAAAAGATTTCTCATTTTCAAGAATACGGAACGAGCCTTCTCAATTCTACACTTGACCTCCATGTCCGGATCCATAGATTCATTGATGAGGCAGCCCAAGTACTTGAATCGCCGTACTCGTCCAACTCGGCGGCCATTGAGTGTCAACACAGCAGCATCATGAGAGGAACGACTGAAAACCATCCATTTGGTCTTCATAATATTGATTGTAAGACCCGCCCGTTGGCCAGCACTCGAGAGTCTATTCTAGAGAAGCTGAAGATCCTCCAGGCTCTCAGCCAACAGCACGGTATCATCAGCATATTTGATGGAGGTGATGCGCTCCCCGTTCACTCTGACCCCAACATCAAGATCTTCAACCGCTTCCTTAAATATACGATCTACATAAAGGTTGAAAAGAAGAGGTGAAAGCAGGCATCCTTGCCTAACCCCTCTCTGGATGCTGAGCTCAGGCGTCACAATATCACCTGCTCGTACCTCGGCCACCTGCTTCCAGTACAGGTTGTGGATTATGCGAATATCCTTCCCATCTACTCCACACTCTTTCAGAACCTCAATAAGCTTTGAATGCAGGACACGGTCAAACGCCTTCTCATAGTCAATGAAGCAGGCAAAGACATCTCTACGCTGATCATGACACTTCTGCATTAGGACGCTGAAGGCAAACAGTGCTTCACGCGTACCAAAGGCGTGCCGGAAACCGAACTGGGCATCATCAAGGTCAAATTCACACCTGGAGCGGATGCGAGCATGAAGAACTCGCAAAAACGTTTTCAGCATGTGGCTCATTAGGCTTATCAGCCGGTAATCATTGCAAGCTTTGGGGTGCTGTTTCTTGGGAATCACCACAAAGGTGGACTTTAACCACTCCTCAGGAAGCCTACCAGTCTCATAAATCCGACCAATAATAAACCAATAATAAACCAAAAAATGTGAAAGCAGAACCTTAGGTGTGAGGGAGGGAGAACGCTGTTGATTGTATAATATGATGAAGCAACCACTTTAGTAATTCAGTAACTTCAGTGGGAACTTCCAGTGTATCAACATGGAATATTTAATGCTCACCAGCTCATTCGTGGTTGACAAAGTGAAAAACCATCAGCTGGTGGTTGGTCGTCTCTCTGACCTTACTACTACAGTGACTGTGATACGAAGACCACGGGGCACGGCATTCTAGATTTGTGTTAAGACCGGGGACTGTTCAGTTGCAAGCTGCAGCAAATTGATCGAAAAACCGTTGCTACTTTCTTTCATGGAACTTACATGTGCGCGACTAACACGTCGCAACGCATAACCTCTAATCGATTTTAACAAAAATTTTGATTTAACTCACGTGCACAATACATCAAAATTTACTGATTGGTTCGTGATTAATTTGTGTTTTTAGAGTTTTTTTTCTCAAGACTGAGGAGTTTAAGTAGGTAAGTACTTACTAGGAGACTGTGGAGTGGCACTTGCACAACTGCTGTTCAGACTGCAGAACCGTGGGCCTTTTCCTGAGGGTATATAATTATACGCATTTCCCCACTCGACTTTCGATGTGTTCAGCGAGTGTTAGAGTGGTCCTCGGCAATTTTTGTTTTCCCCCAGAAATCCCTCACCATCCGAGCAGGTACCCATGATTTGTGTGGAAAGGAAGGTATAAAGAAGGCTTAAAATTGCACAAGTGCAGACAACCCTCGTGTACAATGCAAATTTCATACTTGAACTACTTCAAGGAACCGTTCACTATGCTGTCAGACGAAATTATTTAGGCATAAACATCGTGCAGACCCGCTCCGATCTTCATAAAATACTCGCTGAGAGGCCACAGATGTGTACCATTACGTGAATAATGAACCTCCGTCGATGAATATAAACGCTCAAAACCAGTAAAATCATCTTGAAGGGGATTGAGAGATTCGAGATGCAACTTTACCGACCAGGTATAGCGAAGTTCAGCCGAGTCCGTCGCCCCTGCGCTCAGATCCCCAGGTTTCCAGCTACTAATGATTAACAGTGAGATCCGTAGAGATTAAAATCTGTACCGATGAGTGAACAGAATTTATCTAAAGGTAAGTCAGCTGTTGAAAGTATAGCGGCGAGTAATGGATATGAGGGAGATCTCATTGATACATTATGGAATAATATGGTTTTTAGGAAAAAGCCGGGGCATTGGCCCAAGTGGCCTTACGGACGCAACGCTCCTGTCGGCAACTTACATTTCGGAAAAACCAGTACAACTTCTTCTCGTTGATCGAGTGATGTAATTAAGTCAAGAGGACAAAAATCCCCGTCGCCCGGGCAAAGTTCCAAAATACGCCAGATGGGCAGTGGTACGGGCGTGATCATTTAGAATCCACCGCTTCGTCCCGGCAGGCTGCGACTAATACTTTGACGCGCTTGGCTTCACTCGTGACAGTTTTCCATTAATCTGAACTTTATCTTTGGAGTTTTACACAACAACTACACGACGCGAGAAGTTTATTTGATGTCCTTCACGGTGACAAAAAAAAAAAGAAAAAACAATTCTGTGCTTTTTTCTCCAGTGATTTTCTTTTGCGGTCACGCGCTAAACATTTCTTGCTCGGCCATAGGTACATATACACATACACATACTTAGATTTACCTCCACTCTACAAACAGTACTTTTGGATTCCGAACACACAATGAAGTTTATGTATCTCATGGTCTCATAATCGCAGTACTGCCGTCCAAAGCAAGAAGGCCGTATTAGAACAGCCGTAGTAGAACAAGGAAATCTAGTTTTCAGAAAAACGCAGGTAAAGTTTTTAGGCTGTAAAATGGGCATTCTTCAATATTTTCCTATGATTAATTTTTGCAACTGATACAAATTTAGTTTCTATGTCTGTAGCAGGAAGGCGCATCAGTTTTGGAAGAATACACATTTAAATTTATTTAGGCAGCTGTTTTTCTCCGTTGTTGAAGATGAGGTGAGTTTTGCTTCAAAGAACGGTAGAGGGTCTGCTACTGCTTTTCTTCGTTGGACGCTCATTCTACGGTTGTTTCCCACTGTATTTGCTGGAGTTTTTTTTATTTACCCCTTTCCCAAAGAGAAAAACAGTACCTTTATTTCTCATTGTAAAATGCGACTTACCGCGATTTGGAAGCCACCAACGGTCGATCGCTCGAAGCTTTTGGCGCTCATCATAAAACTGAAAAACGGTACCACCTGATGAATTCCGACAATTTTGAGAGGGATACAACAAAGAAAAACATTATTGTCTTGGTGGCGATTAAATCAAATTCACTGTTCCAATGAATTAACACCGTAGGTCTGGGATTGTTGGAAGAACTGCTACTGCGTTTCATCGTTGGAAAACCATCAAAAACTCGACAAACCGTAGATGTTTTCCTTGAATAACTTTTTAGAGATATTTTCCCAACTTTCACAACTAGATACCAAAATAGGTCTTCAAGATACGAATCCAGCCGTACCAAAATCTCTAAATTGGAAAAAATCGAGCCTACGGCTTTTTTAGTTCGGAACCCCCCCCCCCCCCCCCTGTCTTCGATTTCTTCATTCATAACTCGTTACTTTCCATGCTGTGATCTTGTTTATAACATGGATATTCGTATGGCTTCTTCAATTAACAAAACACCAACACGACATAATAGGTAAAATTAAACGCGCTAAAATATGTATCGTCCTTCGATTCGTTTCATTTAAGGTACATTTTAAAGCCAAGCTCAATATTATTTAGAACCTCAATAATCCCACTTCGCGATACTCCGCAGGCACCAGTGTAAGAAATTATGATGCAGGACATCGCTTCATCCTTGACTTCTAGTCAACATAACATGGTCTTTTCCATGTTCAACTTTTGGTTTACTAATCTGTGAATAATTATACACCTGTGTATCCGCTCAGCACTAAACTTTTTGAACACGTCAAAAATAGGATTAGGCTCCTATTTTTGACAACAATTGTCATTGATACTGCGATTTAATTGTCTCGATTCACCTGTTAATATACTTCTAGTGTTATTATTATACATATTTATGGTGATTTCAGACGGTTTCCGAGGTTTTTGACTCGGGATGAATTTTGGGAGCCGAACCTTCTTTACAACCTCAATTCTTCACTCTTTGGTCAAAATCAACAAGGAAAACGATACCTCACAAGCTGATGTTCATTAAAACCTTTAAAAAAACCATTCACCCATTTTTCCCCCATATTACCACTGGGAGTATTTTGATCCGGCTGCCGAGTTTCGGAGCACAACTAGTACCCAAATTTGTTCCCAAATGGGGACCCAAACTGTTTGCAGAAGAACAACGATTTTAAACCAGAATTTAACGTAAATGTAAGGCTGAAACATCGTTAGAACCTCAATTTTCCACTCTTTGGGTGAAAATCGACTTTATATTCGGTCTCCTCCTCCTTAAAAACATGGAAAACTTTACCTCACTAGCCCATGTTACTAAAATACCAAAAACCAAATTCTTACCCCCGTTTTTCACCCGTAACACCCTTGGGTATATTCCGATCGGGCTGCAATGTTTTGGGACACAACTAGGGCCCAAATGGAGCCTGTATGCGAAAGAACGAATTTTTTATACAGAAAATAATTAAATGAATTCAAAAGAAAAGAAAAAAAATTAATTCACCATTTCAGGTTTACCTATGAAGTTAGTTGGAGCCGCCAACGCAACCTTCATATCCACCGCAATGTGCCGGGATCTGTCTCATTTCCCTTACCTTGACTAATTAGTAGGTCCTTGTCTGGTTGGAAGGATAAAATAATTTAATTTTTTTTTTGTGCATGCCAGTTATTTAATTTTTTTATTTTTTAATGCTATGATACACAATAAAGAACTCATTATTTAATGTCAAAATTCAGACTGTTGTAATATTCGTACTATGTTGTAATATTCACTTTTTTCATTTTTTACAATAATCGATTATCCCCCTGCCATACCTTCCGTATCCGCCTGAAGCGCACCTGCCCCAGGTATCTTGTCACCCGCCTGTCCCAAATCCCCTTCCTAACGACAATACGAGTTATTTAATTAAATTTTTTCCGCTCCTTTTCCCAACTCTGTAAACTGAAAATCTCGAAATACTTCAGCGTGAAAAAGACTGAGGTTCTCGAGTGGAACCAATTAACTGGTCCAAAGGCCAAGGTAAAATTAGATTGAACTCTCATGAATGAACTCCGTTGCTGGAACTTGAGTAATTTTCGATTAATTATTTACGAAAGGAAACTGAGTTAAAGTTGGCTCTGGAAATCTCATTTATCAAATATTAGTTTCCTGACGTGATTCATCATTTACCTACTTCCAATTCATTAAAGGTCGTTTTACCGTTTGGATCAGGTTCGTCTTACGCCCGAATTGAATCATCCCACTAAATATCATTAATGATGGGCGTCTGGATTGCATATTTGTACAACTGCAGCCTCTGGAGATGTGTGGTGGTTCAGGGTTCCTGCGGTGACTGTGGCCTACGAAGAAACCCCAAAATCAGTCGAGCAGGTGTAGTAGGTAGACTGCAGTGTAAGGCAATGAAACAAACCCGCGCGCTCAAGATTTTAATTCGATTATTTTCAATAAGTAACGAGCCTTTGGAATCGACCACGAAAAAAAAAATTTAATCCCCACAAAATGTGATGGTTTTGTGGGTCAAGGTAAAAAGAACCCAAAAATGGATTACGAAAATGTCTGTCCGTCCGAAGTACGCCGTACGGTTGGTTTTTAGGTCCCATTTGGGGTTCAGTCAGCTGGTCCGCGAAGCTGGGCGTTACCTTCAGGAAAATAGGGGTTTTTGGTTTATTATTTCCAATACTGAACCTTTGGAATCGAGCATGAAAAAAAAAAATTTTGTTTAACCCCCCCTCAAAATTTGGTGGTTTCCGTTTCAAGGTATGTAGAATCCGAAAGTGCAATAAAAAAATTTCTGTCCGTCCGCCGTACGCCGTACTTCGCACTTTTCTTAGTTACCATGAACCAAAATTGACGAACTTCGGTTTATAGGTCCCATTTAGGGTCTAGTTCGTCCTCGACGCTCGGCGTTAATGTCGGGCATCCCTAAGGGGTTAAAAATAGGGTTTGAAATTTCCAGGACGCCGTTATCTCGAATTTTTTTACAGTTTTAAATAGTTCTGGAACTTAAGTTTTTCAAGTTTAAGGAGTTTTTTAAGACCACCCGGAGCATTGTACGACCAGCCGTTCGTTCACAGTAAGGCCCAGAAGTTTGCACCGACGGGCTTTTTCAACAGGAGGGTGAATGAAATTGTATACATTCAGCCCAATTATCATCGCTAGGGAAGGGGTAACAATCGGGAATTGGCCCGAGATCACCATTGCTAGGGAGCACCTGATTATATTCACGGAGTATGAAGTCGAGTTGGTTGTTCTGTGATATTATTTCATTTGAAAAATGATGGCTCTTTTGGAGTTTGTTGATAGGTAGTGAAACTTGAACAAACGTTGGAGTGTTATTGATGGGAAAATTATTACACAACGGTAAATTACTACTCAAAGTGAATTATTGCACAACGGTTCATTATACTATCTACGTAGAAGGGGCACCTATAGTACAGGTAAAATATTACACAACGGTTTATTATTTGCCATATTTATGCTTTATGAATAACTACAAAATAATTAATGATTGAATTACTGATTCCCGCGCATTTAGGAACTTTCCGGGGCCGGCTCCAGTATTCGATTTAGGGCTTTCCTGGTGGTGGTGGGGGGGGGGGGGGGGAGCTAGATGTTATTGACCACAGAAAACAGTGATCTACGTAGAAGGGCCATCTATACAGGTAAATAATAAACCTTTGTGCAATAATTTGCAGCATTTTTTCTTTTAATTTTTTAAAATGTTTATATTGGCATTGTTCAAAACATACAGCCGTTTTATCATAAATATCTTAAACACTTAACCTCATCGCAAACATATTGGAACTTAATACAAAATTTCCACCTATGAAATTAAATAATTCCTTGTAAACTTGAACATTTCCTTGTAAAATACATTTGTAGTTGAATGGAACAGGTAGGTAGGTACTCATTAGTTACCTAACTGGCTAAATATTGTTTCCCTCGTAGCAGCATATTTGCTACACTCCATCAAAGTGTGTTCTACATCCGATTCGCCACCACAATATTCACGAATTCCGACATCATTATCCTGTAACACATGTCACAGCCATGTACTGAAGACATACCTAGTGCATGATTACTTCGAAGCAGAGTATCCTCACAGATTTCCTCTCTGACACAAAATTTTTCAACCAAGGTTTCTTTTTTATTAAGGGATCTATACTCTTAAAAAAGCGCCCCTTTTCACTTCTAGTAAAACGCAGTTGCCATTCGAAGAACTGTGTCGTTTCGAACAAAATATCAAGATCTTCCTTTGACAAATAGGCCTCGTGAATTTCGCCTGATATTGCTGCTGTCTTAGCTGCCCTCTCTGCTGTTTCATTGTGACTCAGACCATTCTGTGCCCTTATCCATACAGACCTAATATCAACTCCCGTAGTTCTATAGATAGCCACTAACTGAACGATGCGAGCCACTAAATGGTTTCTAAATTTAGTCAGTTGTGGATTAGAAATGGCCTTAAGCACGCTGTCTGGGTTTGTACAAATTGCCACTACAGGTGGCACTGGAGTAGAGTTGAGTGCATACCCAAGACATAGTTCAATTACCTAAGCCTCAGCAGTGAAAATGCTCGCTGTTCCGGGCAGCCTGAATTTCCTTTCTGCGTCGTGCTGTACATCCACAAATGCACAACCTACTAAATCCCTGGACTTCGATCTTTCCGTAAAAATGAGACTGCACTCCCGCCGGTGCCGGTGCACATAGTCATTAAACTGGTCTGTCACTGCTATGCAGTAGCGGTGCATGGGCTCTGAAAACGGTGGTGCACCAAACCAGAACATAAAACCAACAGATTTGTCAACAAAATACCCCAAGGCAACAACACCCTTTCCCTTATTTACTGATTGAGTGATATTCAGCAAAGCTTCTTTTTCAATCAACACTCCACCGAATTCATGTGTTATAAAAATATAGTAAACTAAAATATAACAGAACAATGGACCAATCGGCCGGTACCTACTTGAATGGAGAAGCTATTGACTTGAAGCTAGGTAGTTATATGTATGTTAGGATGCCGATCAATCCACAAACAGCAAACAGGACAAAATGCACGTATGTACCAGGTTCACAAATCTGTCATCAGAACCAGAAATAATTCATGAGACAACAAAAACAAATCAGCAGACGAAGAAGCATCTCGTATGGAGATGACAAATTGAATCGAATGCACACGAAGAAAAAACGCACCCTCTAACCACCACTGTAGGCAAGAAGTGTTTCTTCATGGCACTCGCAACAAAAACAACAACAACTAATTGAATCAAAGGGATCGAATCGATTGTGAAAACGAACGGTTTTGGAGTAGAAATCAGATTTAGGGGACGGGCCCAAAGTGGGTGTGGGGAGCAACATTTTTACTCGACTGAGCATGCCCGGATGGGCCACTTTTCTCGGTTGCCATGGCGACACTAGGTCCCAGGACCCAGAACCTACCTGCCAGTTTCAGAAGCCTAGGTTTTGATTTCGATTGCAGGACATCGATTACTGTCGCTTTATTCCGATAACATGTATGGTGAATTTAGGTTGATGTAAAATTCACCATGAGAGGTGGAGGTAGTTGGATGTTGGATAGGAGTGAATTTAAAGCTAAAATTGTTGTGTGTTGATTTTTGGTGTGTTTGCGGTTAAGGGCGAACCTCCACCGAGCGTGTGTTGAAAAGGTTAAAAGTGAATTTAAGTTAGAGAATTTGAATGCATGAAGTGCGTGGAATTTGGTTGTGTGTGTGTGTGTGTGCGGTTAAGGGCGGACCTCCACCGAGCGTGTGATAAATTTCGTCAGGTTGGTTAAGGGCGAGACCTCCACCATACCTGACTAAATTTATCTGTGTGTTTGAATTTAAGTGAGTGTGTGTGCGGTTAAGGGCGGACCTCCACCGAGCGTGTAGTGTGTGTCATCCGGATCGGTTAAGGGCGAGACCTCCACCTGATCCTGATGAAATGTGGTAGATGAACCGTTGTGTGATAATTTACCGTTGTGTAATGATTTGCCGTTGTGTAATGATTTGCCGTTGTGTAATAATTTACCATTGTGTACTAATTTACCCATCAATAATACTAAAACGTTTGTTCAAGTTGCAGAAGTACCTACCTACCAAGGAATCCAATAGAGCAATCATTTTTCAAATGAAATAATACCACAGAACAACCAACTCGACTTCATACATCCATCCGTGATTATAATCAGGTGCTCCCTAGCAGTGATATCGTGGCTGGATTTATACCGTTTGATCCACGATCGTGTTGACGAAGCTTTTTGGTCGTACAGTGCTCCGGGTGGTCTCAAAAAATTCTTTAGTTCAAGATCAATTTAAAAACGCTGCAAATCCCTAAACAACGGTTTATTATTTTGTACAGAATACCCTCCTGTTACAGATCACAGGTCTCCGTATAGATAACCCTTCTATATAACATATATGTACTATTCTACACATATTATGTAGATCGCGGACCTCCGTAGGTTAGTACCTAACCCCGTACTCGTTACTAGGTACCTCCCTAAACCGTTGTGTAATAATTTACCTGTATAGGTTCCACTTCTACGGAGATAGAATAATGAGCCGTGGTGTAATAATTTACCGTTGTGTAATAATTTACAGTTGTGTAATAATTTACCCATCAATAATACTTCAACGGTTGTTCAAGTTGCAAAAGTACCTATCAACAAAATCCAGCCCCTTCTGGGTAGATGAGCCGTTGTGTAATAATTTGCCATTGTGTAATAATTTGCCATTGTGTAATAATTCGCCATTGTGTAATAATATTCACCCATCAATAATACTTCATCGGTTGTTCAAGTTGCAAAAGTACCTGTCAACAAAATCCAGCCGGATCGCACACCCTCCGTAGGTTAGTACGTAACCCCGTACTCGTTACTAGGTACCTACCTAAATCACGAGGTAAATGTTGATAAAATAATTCTGTCGATTGCAAACGGTACCTAACAAAAAGAAACGCACATCATTTTTCAAATGAAATAATATCACAGAACAACCACCTCGACTTCATAGGTACCCCACCAATAAAATCGGTTTCACTACCTACCTATCAACAAACTCCAATAGAGCCATCATTTTTCAAATGAAATAATATCACAGAACAACCAACTCGACCTCTTAGGTACCCCACTAATGAAATCGGTTTCACTACCTACCTATCAACAAACTCCAATAGAGCCATCATTTTTCAAATGAAATAATATCACAGAACAACCAACTCGACCTCTTAGGTACCCCACTAATGAAATCGGCGCGTCCCTGGTGACGAGATTTCGTCTGTTGTATATACAATTTCAATCAAACTGGAGTCGAAAATGCCTGTCGGTGCAAATTTCGGGGCCTTACTGTGAACGAACGGCTGGACGTACGGTGCTCCGGGTGGTCTTAAAAAACTCGTAAGTTCAAGAACTATTTAAAACCGTAAAAAGATTCACGTAAAAAAAAGGTATAGGCGTTTTGAAAATTTCAACCCCTATTTTGAACCCCTTAGAGATGACTGACAGTAACGTCGAGCTTCGAGGACCAACTAGACGCCGAACGGAACCTATAACCCGAATTTCATCAATTTTTTTTCATGGTAACTAGGAAAAGTGGCCCGTACGGCGTACGGCGGACAGACAGAAATATTTTTATTGCAGTTTTGGATTCTACATACCTTGAAACGTAAACCATCAAATTTTGAGGGGGGTAAGAATTTTTTTTTCATGCTCGATTCCAATGGTTCATTATTGAAAATAATAAACCAAAACGTTAAAAAAACCATACCCTTCTATTGAAAATTTCCGAGCTCCCGCGTTCTGAAAATTTCAACCCCTATTTTGAACTTAGAGATGACTGACAGTAACGCCGACCTTCGATGACCAACTAGACCCCGAACGGAACCTATAAACCGAATTTCGTCAATTTATGTTCATGGTTACTAAGAAAAGTGCTAAGTACGGCGGACAGACAGACATTTTTTTAAATTGCATTTTCGGTGGGGGGGGGGGGGGGGGGGGGTTGGATTTTTTTTTTTCCACGCTCGATTCCAAAGGTTCATTATTGAAAATAAAGTAAAATGTCTCTACTTGGAATTCGGTGATTCACGTGGGTATGAATACAGGACAATAATTAACCCTCACACCACAAGGTGAAGCGGAATCACATATTTATACCACATGGTGGGGTGCGCCGACACCCCGGATATTTTGAGGCTCATTTCGAATTAGTATAGCCCTACTATCACTTCTAAACTATTTGCTGACGCTCAAGAATGTTCTTAAGCACTTTTGTTCCATTTCTTTAAAACATTTTCATGTTTTGAAGTTTTTTTTCTTTCAGAAATAAAGTATCTCACAGGCAGTTTCAGGTAAAAATATGTTTAATAAAATAAAATATGTCATGACGCAACATTTTTCAGTCACTGAATATATCAAATGTAGATTATATATGAACGTCAAACTAGATGAGACTATCAAAATTTTCAAAAGGAACTAAAGAACCTTTGAAATACAATAAAATTGAACAACAATAGCTGGAGTAGCTAAATTATCACAAATAATTTTGTTTGCACACACTCAAAAAACATTTTAGAATGAAAGGAATAACATCAAAACATTTGAAAAATTAATAATGGTAAAAAGATAATACACTTGTACACTTTTACACAGGTGCACTTGTAGCAAAACTTGGTAACTTTTTCATGCTCTCTACAAATTGGTTTATTGTACTTTGAGCAAGTGCTGGTCGTCTTCTTATCCTTCTTTCGGTCACAAAATTTGCACCGCTTGTACGTTTTGGTAGGAGGTTCTTCTCCCATGTGCTGCGGTTGCTGAGAAGGAGCAGATATGCCCAAAACAGTCTGGATTTCATTCCGGGGGGACTTTGGGAATTCTCTCGTTGTACATCCTCTGTCTCATGGAGGGCTCATGGTTGGATTGCGAGGGTTTTCAAAAAAGGGTGAACAAATATGTTTTTGGACCAAAATTTACTAAAACAAAACGAAAACACCCTGAACAAGAAAAAATATTGCAACAAAAAAGTGTTACATTACTAACAAGGTGGGGTGCTAGTACACCCCAACTACGTTTTTCCTAGGAATACAATGATTTGAAGAGGTTACTGCATCTTTGTTGGAGATGCAGCGCCGACAGCATGTAGAAGACATCTGAAGAAGAGGCTACTGGGGGCCTTAACCTCTTCTAGCGCCTCTGCCCCCCACCATGCAAAAAAATGGCGCCCTGGGGTGTCCCGACACCCCACCTTGTGGTGTGAGGGTTAATAAACCGTTGCGGAAAAGGTACTTTGCAGCGTTTATCCTTTGCACCAGTAGTTGAAACGCAGCAAATTATTACACAACGGTTCATCATTTACCTGTACAGGGGGCCTATTTACTAAGCCAAGTAGCAGAGATAGGCATATTCATTGGTATGTTCCAGCGCGTCGAGTTCATGAACTCAGTTCATGAACTAATTCAGTGTGGGAACCCAAAAGGTGGGGATGAGTTCTCGAAATTTCTCAGTTCACGAACCGAAACGCTGGAACGCCCAAAGTCATTCCTGCAGAGCGCTCTAACGGAAGAGGCGTGTAACCTCCTCCTCCTCCTTCTTCTTCTTCTTTTCCCCTGGTTATTATGATTTATGATTCCGCTTGTTAATCTGTGCAATAATTGCATAATGTTTGAGAAACTAAATCTCATTAATGGCTATCGTTACCATGGACCTTTTTTCATTGTGCTGTTGGAATTATTCTGACGTGAGCATGATACTTGTATTTCTTAATTTGTTTGGTCTCTGTGCGCTTTGTAAATTCAATCTCTCGCTCTGTTTTCGTTCGTGCGCAGTATGTATTCAAAAATGAAGACTGATGATTTGTAGGAAGTGTACGAAGTAGTTACCGAATTCAGTTAATAAAGTGATATTTTGTTTATGATTTCTTGTTACTTCCTTCCATCTTCCTTAGATTACATTCCATGCAGAGGGGCTATTCTCTCAAGTTAGGAACAATGATCGCAGTTTCGGGGCGCTTTTCGTCTTCAAATGAGAACATTGTCAAATGTTTGTTCATTATGCAGGGTGAAACATGAGTGATGCAAAACCTCTCCCACGTGTTCTACATCCAATCTCCGACCAAAAGTGTCCTGTAACATTATTTTTTTACTCCGCTTAAAACCCTACTTTTTTCACTTTCTAGGTTTTTTTTCCAGTTTCCGACCCCGTCTCACTAAAGCAGCTATAATTTCCTTAATGTAAAGAGGAAATTCAAATTTGAATATACCGTTGGAAAGAGCATTAAATTTCCTGTCTCTAACGCCTAACAAAAATTGTTTAGGATTTGAGGAGTGAAAATGGAGTTTGAAAAGTTAATTTTGTCAAAATCTTAAAATCGCCTGTTTTTTCAAACGCTTGGTCATCCTATTAATTCTTGTAGCAGAATGGTGAAGGTAAGCTAAAAAATGCGCCAAAACGTCAGCTTTCCAACGGACTAATCAAAACGGTTTTTGGAATTGATTTCAACAGAGAAAAATAGGTTTCAATACGTATAAAAGGGTTTTTTCCGTCTAAATCGTGGGTTCTTCATGAAAAATATATACCTTTAAGAAGTAGTGAGTTTACAGTTTAAAACGGAGGGCATTTTGAGCAGATAAAGGATTGAACAGAGTCCCGCTTAACTTCCATGGTTCCATTCTTTGTAATGCCAACACCCTGCGAGAAGAACGAAGAACCTTGGAAGCCGAGGCGAATTTTTTTTGGAAGGTTATCACCCTCGAGTTGGGTTATCTTTCAGTTCTCAGTTCTCAACCCTGCTCTCGATTGAGTGCAGATAGTTCATGAACCGTTTGCGAAAAGTTCATGAACTAGAAGCGCTGGAACGCGGTCTAGGTTATTCAGTTCTCGAACTCGACGCCGCAGGAACGGGTCAGTTCATGAACTCATCCTGCGCATGGTTTCTGCGCCGAATTGGTTCATGAACTGCTACGCGCTGGAACATTCATTATATTCGTAAATACGAATTTTCGTGTGAATATGGTAGATATAATGATGGTATTAACTCGAATTTCATGTGAATATGGTAGACATAAATATGATGGTATTTAGTCGAATTTCAAGTGGATATGATAGGAATATGTTCATATTCACACAAATTTCGTGTAAATATGGTAGATATATAATGGTATTCTCTCGAATTTTATGTGAATATGATGGGAATGTGTTCATATTCATATAAATTTCGTGGAAATATTATGGTAGCATAGGATGGTATTCCCTCGAATTTGATGTAAATATTGTAGGACTATGTTCATATTCACACGAATTTTGTGTAAATATGGTAGAAATAAATGGTGTTCACTCAAATATTATATGAATTTGATAGGAATATGTTCATATTCATACAAATTTCTTGTGAATATGGTAGAAATAAAATGGTATTCAAGCGAATTTCGTATGAATATGATGGGGGTATGTGCATATTCTAACGAATTTCGTGTAAATATGGTAGACATAATGATATTCACTCGAATTACATGTGAATATAGTAGGAATACTTGCATATTCACACAAATTTCATGTGAATATGGTAGGAATATGTTCATATTCACACGATTTTCGAGTAAATACAATACAATAAATTCACTAGAAATAGTGTGTTCATGTTTTGGAGGAAAACACAAAGAATGTGTTCGCAAAGCTTCCGCTGCTTCAGTAGACTCAAGGAATATGAGTAGGTAGTAGGTACGGTGTTTTCAGTCCAAATACAAAAGAGAAACTATGAAACTCCCACGTACATAGGAGCCGAGGGATGAATTCAGTAAACTCGTAATATTCATTTCAACTTTACGTCAGTAAATACGTGTATTTGTGCATTATAATGAATGCACATCATGAAATTCGAGTGAATACTATCATACATCTACCATATTTACAAGACATTCGTATGATTATGTACATATTCCTATCATATTCATATGAAATTCGGGTGAATACCATTATATATCTACCATATTTACACGAAATATGTGTGAATATGCGCATATTCCTATCATAAACACATAAAATTCGAGAGAATACCATAATATATCTACCATCTACACGAAATTTGTGTGAATATGAACATATCCCTATCATATCCACTTGAAATTCGACTAAATACCATCGTATGTCTACCATAGTCACATGAATTTCGAGTTAATACCATCATTATGTCTACCATATTCACAGGAAATTCGTGTGAATATGAATATATTCGTAGTCATATTTACACGTGTAAATATGAATATATTTGTATTCGTATTCATAGAAAATACGCCGTGTGAATGTATTCATATTCGTATTTACGAATATGAATATGCCCATCTCTGTCAAATAGACATCTCTTTCTGGTCCGACTCTCTCTTTTGGCAAAATAGATTTTTATAGTATCCACGAAAGAGTTATTCAGGGGGCCTATTCACTAAAAGAGACAGTGAAAAACGCTGCAAAGTCCTTGTCACATGGGTTTATTATTCTATTATTTTATTGGTCTACAGAAATGCCGGCTGTTTATTTATTGTTTCTTTCATGTAAATGAATTGAAATGGCTATTTCTGGTGGTTTCCACAAAATTTGGCCCCCAGAACTTGAATTAGGTACTACGCTCCTTTTTTTTTCTTCAAATTACCCTTGATCATTGATTGTACCATTTAATCCTCTTGATCCACGTGTTGACACTTTGTCTAGTGTTATTATACAAATTGATGGTGATTTCAGACGATTTCGCAGGTTTTTGACTCATAAAAAATCAATTTTGGGAGCTGAACATCTGGTACAACCTCAATTTTCCACTCCTTGGTCAAAATCGACTTCATATTCGGTCTTCTCGTCCCCAAAAACATGGAATACTATACCTCAAAAGCTTATTTTACTAACATGTTACTAAAACACAAAAAGTACCTATTTTTATACACATTTTCACTCATAACTCCCCTGGATATATTCCGATCGAGCTGAAAAGTTTCGGGACACAACTAGGGCCCAAATGGAGCATGTGTGCGAAAGAACGATTTTTTTAGACCGAAAATGAAGCCTGTAGACGTGATACGGCGTACGGCGGACGGACATTGCATTTTTGGAATCTACACACCTTGAAACGGAAAAGAAAAAATTTTGAGGGGGTGTTATAAAAATTTTTTGCTGAGCGAACATAGGTGTATTATTCACAGAATAATAAACCGATAGATTATCTATTTAGAAAATAGATTATCTATTTGGAAAATCTCCTGGGAGATATAGTCTCCCTCGGGAGACAGTCTCTTCAAGTGTATCCCAGCTCTCAACCCGTACCTATCTACTTGGACGTTTTGCTCATGAATCGATAATATGTATATATTTTTAATGAACAATCGACTTACCTATAAGAGATGAAAAATCATACATCAAAATGACCGATATGGTGGTCGATGAACGAAGGATGATACACGATCACTAACATTCAAACGAGAAATGAGAAAGGGACTCTCTCTTTCGAGAAATGACGCCTAATAAGGTCTCTGAAAGAGATCGAAAATGCCAAGATGGCCGCCAACTCTCTCTTTTAGAAGTTACTGAATAACCCTGTCTTGGATATATAAAAATCTATTTTGCCAAAAGAGAGTCGGACGTGTAAGAGATGTCTCTTTGGCTTAGTGAATAGGCCCCCAGATGCCCCTTCTGCGTAGGTCACTATTTTTCTGCGGTGAATACCTACCCTCGTTTCCCCCCCAGGAAAGCCTTAAATCGAGTGGTGGAGTGCTGGAGATTTCATAGATGTGCGGTAGAACCAAGAATTCTAACATCGTTTGATTCACGACCATGTAGACGAAGCTTTTCGGTCAAACGAACGGCTGGTCGTGCAATGCTCCGGGTGGTCTCAAAACAATTCTTTGAGATCAATTTACCTACTAACCAAATTTCATTCAGTTTCGTTCACGGTAACTAAGGAAAAAACTTCAATTAGAGCACAGATTAGGATAACCGAGAGTCGAGAGAGACAATAGTTAGTCCGCGGGAGCTCGCAGGAGTAGGTTTGATGTACGTCAACCGAACTTTTGCGGCGCTACAAATAGACTCTCCTAAAACCAAAAAACGCTGCAAATCCCTGCACAACGGTTTATTATTTTGTATAGAATACCCTTCTGTTACAGATCACAGCTCTATGTATAGATAACCCGTCTATATAATATAATATGTACTATTCTATTATATACATTTTATGTAGATCGCAGACCCTCCGTAGGTTAGTACCTAACCCCGTACTCGTTACTAGGTACCTACCTAAATCACGAGTTAAATGTTGCTAAAATAATTCTGCCGATGACAAACAGTACCTAACACAAAGAAACACACATAATGAAGTTCTGAAAAGAAATTGTTGATGAGGAGTGAAAAAAGTTGCAAAAGTACCTACCAACAAACTCCAGCCCCTTCTACGTATGTATATGGTATAATGAACCGTTGTGTAATAATTTACCGTTGAGTAATGATTTACCGTAGTAATAATTTACCCATCAATAATACTTCAACGTTTGTTCAAGTTTCACTACCTACCAACAAACTCCAAAAGAGCCATCATTTTTCAAGCGAAATAATATCACAGAACAACCAACTCGACTTCATACTCCGCCAATATAATCAGGTGATCCCTACCAATGATTGGCCGTATTCACAAATTCCTATTGTGGGCGCGTCTCTGGTTACGAGATTTGGTTTGAATTGTATACAATTTCATTCACACTGGAGTCGAAAATGCCTGTCGGTGCAAACTTCGGGGCCTTACTGTGAACGAACGGCTGGACGTACGATGCTCCGGATGGTCTTAAAAAACTCGCAAGTTCAAGAACTATTTAAAACCGTAAAAATATTTACGTAAAAAAATGGTATAGGCGTTTTGAAAATTTCAACCCCTATTTTGAACCCCTTAGAGATGACTCACAGTAACGTCGATCTTCGAGGACCAACTAGACGCCGAACGGAACCTATAACCCGAATTTCATCAATTTTTTTTTCATGGTAACTAAGAAAAGTGGCCCGTACGGCGTACGGCGGACAGACAGAAATATTTTTATTGCAGTTTTGGATTCTACATACCTTGAAACGTAAACCATCAAATTTTGAGGGGGGGTAAGAATTTTTTTTTTCATGCTCGATTCCAATGGTTCATTATTGAAAATAATAAACCAAAATCAAATTTTGTCTGGATCGAACATTTTGGAGTTATTGCACTCTAACTCAGCAGGGAGGTATAATAATATATGGCGTCAACAAAGAGACCGGATATCAAACTATCAACCGGAACAGTTGAACATGAATGACGACCCCATTCATTTTCACGGGTCGGTCGAACCCCAAACGGCGCACAGGTGCAGGTAACGACAAGGCGAAGACGCTCCAAAATCTCGGCCATGTGAATCACAGGGATCCGACTCCGTTACCGGAATCTCATCAGCCTCTTGCATCTCCTTCCACGCCGCCTTCTTTCCTTCTATTGGCTCCTTTCGCCTCTCCTTCCGACGCCATTATTTACTGTGGTGATGGGGGGTACGTATTCAATTTTTATCGAATCGAACCCTCGCCCGCTGCCGGTATTCCCATTCAATTTCCCTCCCTCCCCGCGACGTCTTCTCCGGTCCGTTTGAACATGATTTGGCCGAATATTCCCAATAATTGAATTTTATTCAAACGCTCGACAGGTGGTGGTGACCACGAAGATTTATTGGGTTTATTATTGCCCCGGGTCGGCTGGAGGATGAACGGATTCTCAGCCCGCCTTGCCAGTGTGTTATGTGGCACAATTCGATCAGCATCGGGTTGATTGCGGCAGGAGCAATAATGTGGCACTTGTGGTAGGTAGGTGCAGTTCGTTCCGTGCGTCAAAAATCGCAAAAATTCGGAAAAACAGCTAAAATTGCCAAAAAGATTTTTTTCTATACGAAGGTACAAATTCAGCTAAATTGTTCACTACCTATAGAATGCAATTGAGGCGTAGAGGGATAGTATCAATTGGAGAAATATTTCTACCAAAACAGAGTTTGCAAAATTCCAGATTTTGGGGCCATTTGCTTAGCATCTTTGACAAAATAAAAACGCTGCAAAGTTCTTGTCACATAGGTTTATTATTCTACTGGACATACGTACAGAAATGTTGACAGTCCTTTTTTGTTTCTTTCGTGTGAAATAATTGAAATAGCTATCTCTGATCCACAATTTTGGCCTCCAAAACACGAATTAGGTACGCTCCTTTTTTTTCTAATTATCTTCGATCACTGGTAGTGCCATTTAATGTGGTTTTGATCCACGTGTTGACACTTTTTCTAGTGTTATTCTACAAATTGATGGTGATTTCAGACGATTTCCCAGGTTTTTGACTCATAAAAAATCAATTTTGGGAGCTGAACATTTGGTAGTAGGTACCTCAATTTTCGACTCTTTGGTCAAAAGCGACTTCATATTCGGTCTTCTCGTCCTAATAAACATGGAAAACGATACCTCAAAGGCTCATGTTACTAACATGTTACTGAAACACAAACGCTGCAAAGTCCTTGTCACATGGGTTTATTATTCTGTTGAACATACCCACGGAAATGTTGGCTGTTCATTTATTGTCTCTTTCATGTCAAATAATTGAAATAGCTTTTTGATGGTTTTCACCAATTTCGGCCACCCCAAAAATACCAATTTTTGACAATATATCTGTGATCATTGCGTTTTTGGAATTTACGCACCTTGAAATGTAAAAGCAAAAACAGCGACCGGAATGAGCCTGAGGACTACAAAATAATATTTGGAAAAAGAGGAAATAGGTAACAACTAACAAAAGATATCCACAAATTCCTATCCCTATGAACGCTGGAGCTGTGCGGGTCACATCGCAATGGATGAGTCGCAGCGAACATAGCGTCCTGGGCCCCGTTCAATAAAACTACAACTACAATTTAACAATTTCACAAGTACAGGGACCTGTAATGCCAAGTGTACAAGTACAAGCGTTTTTTATCAAACTACAACTACAAGTAAACAATTAAACAAGTCCTGTAGTTTTACGGGCCTGTAATAACAAGTTGACAAGTACAGGCGTTTTATAAAACATTGTTATACAATTCAACAAGTGTACAATTGTACAGACGAAAGTTACAATGTATCCTTCCCTTGGAGGTTACAGGTTATGTTCGGATTCGGCGACCGTCGTCCATCGAACGTTCGAACGTCCAGTCTAGTCGAAGTTATGTGTTGTTACCTATTCAATTTTAGCGAATTTTCGAAGAAAAGGAAGCTATTGTTCTCTGTCCAAAATTTTTAAAACTCGAATTTCCGAAAGATTTTTATACCAAAATCCGTTTCAGACCATCCTGAATTCCCTGCCGAAAGACACCAAAAATTATATGTATATATATATATATATATATATATATATATATATATATATATATATATATATATATATATATATATTTATATATTTATTTATATATTTATATATGTATGTGTCATTCCAGACGATAACTCTCGAAAGAATTGAGATAAAAAGTTCAAATTTGCACGAAAAATCTGTCTTGGCAATCGACAGGCTAAGTTCGAAGATGGGCAGAATCGGGTGACCCTAAGGGGGAGTTTTGGGGAGTTTTAGGGGGGGGAAATTACCCATAAATTCCCAAAATGAAAAAGTCTGACAAGTGACACCTCATTTTAAAGGTTTTTGTACGCTGAACACGATGGTGAAATCAGAATTGCGATATCTCATTCCGTTCTCAAACTGGAGCACTTTGAAGATGAAGGAACGTGGTTATTTCTTGAGATGTTCTTCCTGGTTCGTCTGCTCTAATCTGATAACGGAATGGGATATCGCAATTCTGACTTCACCATCGTGTTCAGCGTTGGAAAATCTACAAACCGAGGTGTTACTCGGCAAAAAATGGAACAAAAAATTTGTTACGTACCCAATACCTACTCTTCTGGTATTCAAAACATTTTTGATTTCCCCCTCCCCCTCCTTCCACCCCAAATTTTACTTTGCGTAAAACTACTCCTGTTTTAATTTTGTATGGTATCAAGTTGGGAAAACATTGGCCGAAAATTAATTTTCAGAAAATTTTAGGCGGAGGAGGAAGATGCCGAAAACTTCGAAAATTCGCTCTTATAGCCATGCTGCATGACTGTTTACTTATACATCGTTTTGAAATGAATAAGAGAGAAGGTAAGGTCGAGTTGCTGAAAATTTGTATTAATACGAAGTCGGAAAATGCGACGTCGACGCCTCCTCACAACTACAGTTTCCTCATCGGATGGAGTATCCCACATCATGACACAAATAAATTAATAAAACGGGGACAAAAACAACAGCAACTCGGGCTAATCGCGATTGAAGGCTCACTTGTTAGCTTTTAACAGGAGAATGGAGCTATGTTAAATTGTAGTCCGTTTTTACAATTGTACATTTGTAAACTTGTTAGAAATTTGATGAACGCCTGTAGAACAGGCGAAATCTACCTGTAGAATTGTTAAAATTCACCTGCACTTACAAGTCCACAATTGTAGTTTCGATGAACGGTTGTACCTCTCATTTGTAACATTTGTTAAAAAATATCCCTGTAAATTGTGAATTGTAGTTTTATTGAACGGGGCCCTGTTGGGGCCCAACTGTGAGCGGGTGGCAAGGCGACGGGCAAGAAGCTAGAATAGCTTAGAATTTATTGTAAGCTTCTTGGCGACGCGTCGCTACGGGAGTCAAGGCGGGCACACTCGTGCACTGGCATTTCCTCGACGGGACTGGACTGTACCAACTTTAGGCATAATAAACAGCTCCCAATCCCGTCCCATGCAATCCTCACGTAATAAGGCCCCGTATTCCATGGAATACGGGGCCTTATTCGATGGTAGCCTAGCTGCCCTCGCTTTGTTCGCTTCCGCCACAGAACACATGAAGGGCCCCTATGTATTCTTTGGCTCCCAACCTCCAGCCACGGAGCCAAAAGAGCCGCACCAAGTATCTGGCGATGGGGTAGCAGATATTTTACCCCGTAGTTATTACTGCGTATGTATTTTTACCGGGCGTAGACGCGAAGGTACCAGCTATTATGACGAACGGTTTTCAGGTCTCTTCCTGATTGTTTATTCACTCAATTAATCTTCATCATTCTTCGCTCCATCAACCTGAACAATAATCTGATATGCCAATTAGTTAGGGATAGAGGATTTTCCACGCCACCTTATGGAATAGACAAGAAATATGTGTAGCTTATATTAATTTTTATCTGTATCTTATTCAAATGGAGGATGGAGTCTTGTGAAACAGAATTGCCATTTCATTGTCTAAACCATGGAGGTGCCCTCTAGGTCTCGTTACCTCACCACCGGAGGTTCACCGCCTTGTTACGCTGAGATTATCATATCACCCAGATTTTGGTTTATTATTCTGTGAATAATACACCTATGTATTCGCTCAGCAAAACATTTTTATAATACCCCCTCAAAATTTTTTCTTTTCCGTTTCAAGGTGCGTAGATTCCAAAACGCTGCAAAGTCCTTGTCACATGGGTTTATTATTCTATTATTTTATTGGTCTACAGAAATGCCGGCTGTTCATCTATTGTTTCTTTCATGTAAATTAATTGAAATGGCTATTTCTGGTGGTTTCCACAAATTTTGGCCCCCAGAACTTGAATTAGGTACTACGCTCCTTTTTTTTTTTCTTCAAATTACCCTTGATCATTGATTGTACCATTTAATCGTCTTGATCCACGTGTTGACTCTTTTTCTAGTGTTATTATACAAATTGATAGTGATTTCAGACGATTTCGCAGGTTTTTGACTCATAAAAAATCAATTTTGGGAGCTGAACATCTGGTACAACCTCAATTTTCCACTCCTTGGTCAAAATCGACTTCATATTCGGTCTTCTCGTCCCCAAAAACATGGAATACTATACCTCAAAAGCTCATTTTACTAACATGTTACTAAAACACAAAAAGTACCTATTTTTATCCACATTTTCACTCATAACTCCCCTGGATATATTCCGATCGGGCTGAAAAGTTTCGGGACACAACTAGGGCCCAAATGGAGCATGTGTGCGAAAGAACGATTTTTTTAGACCGAAAATGAAGCCTGTAGACGTGATAAGGCGTACGGCGTACGGCGGACGGCGGACGGACATTGCATTTTGGAATCTACACACCTTGAAACGGAAAAGAAAAAATTTTGAGGGGGTGTTATAAAAATTTTTTGCTGAGCGAATAGATAGGTGTATTATTCACAGAATAATAAACCAAAATCGCTAAAACTCACCAAGCTTGATATTTTGCTCATACGCTCATGCTGCCAATTAATAAACAACGGTTTATTATTTACATATAGATTCCCCTTCTGTGTAGATCACTTTTCCTGTGGTCAATACCTATTGTGGTACTCCCCCCAGGGAAATCAAGAATCGAGTATATGAGCCGGCCGGGGAATTACATTTAAGTATATAAACATTCGTCTATCATTGATTATTTATTGATATTAATGAAGCATAGCATTTGTTCAAGTTAAGTGCCTATTAGAAAAAGCAAAAGTAGGCCTAAGCTTCATTCTTAAAATTAAACAATGTCTGGGAACAACAACTCGACTTCGAAGCAGCCAACCGCGATTGTAATCAGGTGTTCCCTAGCACTGATGTCTGGGCTGGATGTATACCGTTTCATTCACGATCGCGTTGACGAAACTTATCGGTGCAAATGAACGGCTGGTCGTACAATGATCCGGGTAGTCTCAAAAAATCATTAGTTTAAGATCAATTTATAAAAAGCTAAAAAAATACGCTGCAAATCATTTCACGAATGTTTATTATTTATCTGTATAGATGCCCCTTCTGCGTAGATCACGATTTTCTGTGGTCAGTACCTCGAGCTCCCCCAAGGGAATCCCTAAATTGAGTACTGGAGGCGGACCCGGAATTACAGTTTCATACTAATGCGCAGGATTCAATAATTCAACCTAATTAATTATTTTTAGGTTATTCATGAAGCATAAGGCAAATAATAAACCGTTGTGTAATAATTTACCTGTATGGGTGCCCCTTCTACATAGATAGCATACTAAACCGTTGTGTAATAATGTACCGTTGTGTAATAATTTATCCAATAAGACTTTAACGGTAGTTCAATTTGCAAAAGTACCCATCAAAAGATCCATCATTTGTCAAATGAAATAATATCGCAGAACAGCTACTCGATTGCATACAACCATCCTTGATTATAATCAGGTACTGCCTAGCAATGATACCGTTGGCCTCATTTATACCGTTTGATTCACGATCATGTTGACGAACCTTTTTGGTGCAAACGAACGGCTGGTCGTACAATGCTCCGGGTGGTCTCAAAAAATGCTTTAGCACAAGATCAATTTAAAAACGTAAATAAAAAAACAATACCCTTCTATTGAAAGATTTCGAGCTACGGCGTTCTGAAAATTTCAACCCCTATTTTTCAACCCTTATGACTGACAGTAGCGCCGAGCTTTGAGGACAAACTAGACCCCAAACGGGACCTATAAACCGAATTTCATTGATTTTGGTTCATGGCAACGAATAAAACTTCGGCGTACCGCGGAAAGATAGAAATTTTGGTTTATTATTTGCAATAATGAACATAATTATGGAATCAGCATTCAAAATAAAAAGAAAAACAGGTTTTTGTTTCAAGGTATGTAGAATCTGAAAATGGAACTAAAATATTTCTGTCCGTACGCCGTACACCGTACGCTGTGCTTCGCACTTTTCTTAGTTACCATGATCCAAAATAATTAGGGCTTTGCTGGGGAGCTCGGGGGTAGGTATTGACCACAGAAAACAGTGATCTACTCAGAAGGGGCATCTATACTGGTAAACAGAAAACCATTGTGTAATAATTAGGCCCGTTTTGTATTCCATTTTGGATTCTAAGTACCTTGAAACGGAAACCTTCAAATTTTGATTGGGGTTTTGGGGTGGTGGTGGGGGTGGGAGTTAATTTTGTTTTGTCTCATGCCCCCCAAAGGTTCATTATTGAAAATAGTAAACCAACATTTCTGGTTCTGTTCATGCTGCTCATGAACACAAATGAATGAAATCAGTAATTTCTAAGGGGTGGAATTTTAGGGTTGGTATTTACCACAGAAACCCGTGATCTACGCAGAAGGGGCATTTATACAGTTAAATAATAAACCGCTGTGTAATAATTTGGTACGTTTTTCCTTCGCGTATTTTTTCCCCTCATTGGGGAAAACGGTCTCTTCTCCCCCGGCAATATTTACCTCTCTTAAATTCTCGCGCTCCTATAAAAGACCATCGATCCTCCTACAGTCGAAGCTCTTTAAATAACATTTTTGATTAAGTTTACTTTAATAACACTCGGCAATGGGTGGAGGATGCGGGTGACAAGCGGAGGTGGTTGGAATGATGGTGGAGATGGTAAGAGAACCGGTTACGTTGTGAGGGATGGCGGGAGCGAGGAAGGAGCGATGGAGGGTTTGATGGAGGGATGGAGTGAAAAAGGCCTCTGAGAACGCTGGGCTCCGTTGTATTTGTTTCATTCCCTCATCCTCGTCACTGTCGCGATGAACCTTAAATTCCACTTTTCTCTGTTTACTCTGTCGCCCACTCCACAGTCCCCCCCCCCCCTTCTACCACCTTCCCCTCCATTACCCCTCTTTCAGGTCCTTGCAAATCTTCCATCATTCAGCGCCGCGAATGTGGTCCACTAAAGGCCGGGAACGTTCTTTTGAGTTCTACGATGGCGCCCATAACTACCCGAAATAATGGTCGAAATGGGCTGAAATTCGGAGGGTAGGGTGCGGGTTGATTCGCAGATGGTGCCATACAAAATCATTGAAAAACTATCGTAACTTTAGTATGCGCATGCGCAAACGTGAAATACTTGAAACGTCCATAGATATCTACCTTAAGTTTCGTTGAAATGAGTTCAAACTTAGATGGTCGATCAGAAATAATACTTTAATAGTTCCTTATGAATTTCATTGGAATCGTACCGTAACTTTCTTCTGCGCATGCGCGAACATGGAATATTGACGATTTTCAGTAACGCTGTTACTTACGCGAAAAATAGTTGCAGAGAACTCAAATTTTGAGGATATACGCGGGGTGAATCGCAGATATTCTCTTATCAAAATCACTGAAATTGTATCGTAACTTTCGTCTGTGCGTGCGCAAACGTGAAATGTTGAAATGTTTGATTCTATTACGCATGTTGGGTAATTGATTACTACTCCATTGCTATTCAATCATTTTGACGCATCGTTTTTCTACCAACTGATTCTACACGTCCAAGTTACAATAAGTGATGAAGCTATACTGCCCACTCATCTTGGCAGACGTTCTCTATCGCATCATAGATAAATAGCAACTGTGAGTTTTTTTTTTGGTGGATATTTGTGGTATCAGTAACATAACAACTGAGCTTAGCCCATCAAGTTACTTTGCTATAATATTATTCAACTGTCTGTAGAGTTTTTAGCCCAGTGGCTGTAACTCAAGAGAACAAACATTCAATCACTACACTTGTCACATTGTCACATCACAAGATCGAAAGGTTTTGTTCTATCAAGCCGCCGGGTGGCGTTGCTGTTGTCCAGGAGTCGAAGAACTTCCGGATTCATGTGTTCATGAAGCCGCTGTTCGTATTTAATCGATTGTTGCTTGGCCACTTCGCTGACGGATTCCATTTTGAGGTCTCGATGGAGGTCATCATTTCTGATGTACCAAGGGGCGTTGACAATACTCCTCAGTAACTTGTTCTGAAAAGTTTGTATAATATTGCTGTTTGTCTTTTTAGTACAGCCCCAGAGCTTGTAGATTAGCAATTTGTTGTGTACAGAGTTCAGAATATCTGCCTAGCAACCAGTAAATTTTTTTGAACTTGATATTATTTAACTGATCTTTTTTTTGGTTTATTATTTTCAATAATGAACCATTGGAATCGAGCAAGAAAAAAAAATTCTTACCCCCCCCCCCCCCTCAAAATTTGATGGTTTACGTTTCAAGGTACGTAGAATCCGAAAATGCAATAAAAATATTTCTGTCTGTCCGCCGTACGCCGTACGGGCCACTTTTCTTAGTTACCATGAAAAAAAATTGATGCAATTCGGGTTATAGGTTCCGTTCGGGGTCTAGTTGGTCCTCGAACCTCGGCGTTACTGACAGTCATCTCTAAGGGGTTCAAAATAGGGGTTGACATTTTCAGAACGCCGTAGCTCGAAAACTTTCGTTTGAAGGGTATGGTTTTTGTACGATATTAAATCTGTCTTGAGCTAAACAATTTTTTGAGACCACCCGGAGCACTTTATGTCCAGCCGTTCGTGTGCACCAAAAAGCTTCGTCAACACGATCGTGAATCAAACGGTATAAATCCGGCCGCGATTTCATCACTAAGGAGCACCTGATTATAATCAAGGATGGCTGTATGAAGTCGGGTTGGTTGTTCTGCGATATTATTTCATTTGATAAGTGATGGACTATTGGATTTTGTTGGTAGGTAAGTACTTGTGAAACTTGAACAAACGTTGAAGTATTATTGATGGGTAAATTATTACACAACGGCAAATTATTACACAACGGTAAATTATTACATAAAGGTAAATTATTACACAACGGTAAATTATTTCAGAGCGGTAAATTATTACACAACGGTTCATCTACCAAGAAGGGGCTGGCTTTTGTTGGTAAGTACTTGTGAAACTTGAACAAACTTTGAAGTATTATTGATGGGTAAATTATTACACAACGGTAAATTTTTACACAACGGCGAATTATTACACAACGGTACATTATTACATAAAGGTAAATTATTACACAACGGTAAATTATTTCAGAGCGGTAAATTAATACACAACGGTTCATCTACCAAGAAGGGGCTGGATTTTGTTGATCGGTACTTTTGCAACTTCACCAACCGTTGAAGTATTATTGATGGACAAATTATTACACAACGGTTCAATATACTTGACCAGAGGGTAGGTACTGACCACAGAAAACAGTGATCTACGCAGAAGGGGCATTTCTGCGTAGATCACTCCACATAAACAATTTTCCTTCAGAACTTCATTATTTGCGTTTCTTTTCGCCATTATAGTTAGTTTGTCATCGAAAGAATTATTTTAGCAACATTTAACTCGTGATTTAGGTAGGTACCTAGTAACGAGTACGGGGTTAGGTACTAACCTACGGAGGGTCTGCGATCTATAATCGATAATATGTATAGACTATTACATATTATATAGACGGGTTATCTATACAGAGAGCTGTGATCTGTAAAAGAAGGGTATTCTGTACAAAATAATAAACCGTTGTGCAGGGATTTGCAGCGTTTTTAATCACATGTTTATCCATCTTAATTTGGCATCAAAAGTCATCCCTAAGTACTTTGCGGTATTAGCGTAGGGAATCTGTTGTTCATTCATCATGAATGGTATCGTTGTTATGTTGTTGTTCGTAAAGTTAGATTTCAGTTCATTCAGCTTCAGTCGCCATTTTTTGTTCCAGGCGCTTACATCATCAACAGAATGCTTTTGCTGATGATAATGCCATACTTGTGGTTGGTGACTTAGTAGAGGAAGAAACTAGGAAATTTTACTATTGAAACATATAAAGACGATGTAAATGTTTACGTACGCGTATACGCAGTAATAAATAGTGGTGGGAGACGAGCCTGGACGGGTCATTGACCTTAGGCTCATAAACCAACATAAGTTTAGATCTTGTATTATGTATATAGATAGACTCTCTAAAAATCATTATATTTGTTGTATAAAGTATTTGCTGAATAAAAAAAAATTGAAATTGAATTGAAATTTGAACGTTGGCGCAGTGTTCAGAAACATCCCCACACTCATCAACACAGAACGCAGTTCGATCGAGTGGTTCCACATTTTTCTTTAAAAAAAAAGAGAAAAAAAAATTGTATTATAATTATATTTTTATTAGTTCTAATCAAGGTTGCCAAATTCGTTTGTTATCTTGGCGGAATAAATATATTTTTCAGCTCATTTCATTTGATTCCGCGCTTGTAGTGGAGGCCTCCCAATGTACTCTGTATCGCATCCCGTGGAGGACCCTCCTGAAACTTTCGCGCTTTCGCCGCATGAATTCTGCTAATCTCATTCTTCGAGTTCTTGCTATTCACCACCAGACCAATCACATTACACCAGTGGTTCATGTTCTTCTTGATATGCTTCACGTCTTGACAGCAATCGGCATCCCGTCATGAGAATGCATGACCAACTGGACAGAGCACCCAACGAGACCATCCGTGGCGTAATGGCCGTTGGTAATTTGGTACGATAACTTAACAACTGAATAACAATGAGATTCGGAAGGCAATAAATAAATCATTCAAGTTTTCATCTTAACGTTCCAAAATCGGTGGCTAATGTTCAATGAATATTATAATAGGTGCTATGCTTCGAAATTCCACCACTCATATTCTTCTGAATGACCGGTGCCTAAATACTTCTTCACGATCACAATATCCTATTCGGTTTATAATTTTGAATAACGGATCCTTGGAATTGAGTATGGAAAAACAAAATTAACCCCCTTAAAATTTGATGGTTTCCGTTTCAAGGTATGTAGAATCCGAAAATGCAAGAAAAAAAATTTCCGTCTGTACGTCGTACTCCGCACTTTTCACAGTTCTTCATTTAGTTTTTAGGACCCGTTTGGGGTCTAGTTGGTCCTCGAAACTCGGCGTTACTGTCAGTCATCTCTAAGAGGTGAAAAATAGGGGTTGAAATTTTCAGAACGCCGTAGCTCGAAAACATTCAGTAGAAGGGTATGGTTTATTAACGTTTTCAAGTTGATCTTGTACTAAAGAATTTTCTGAGACCACCCGGAGCATTGTACGAAGTCGTTCGTTTGCACCGAAAAGCTTCGTCAACATGATCGTGAATCAAACGGTATAGATCCGGCCCAGATATCATCACTAGGGAGCACCTGATTATAATCACGCATGGCTGCATGAAGTCGAGTTGGTTGTTCTGTGATATTATTTCATTTGAAAAATGATGGCTCTTTTGGATTTTGTTCATAGGTACTTTTGTAACTTGAACAAACTTTATGCTGCATGAACTACAGCAAATAATTAATTATTTAATTATTGATTTTTTGATTATTGATTATCTGTGCAGAAGGGGCATCTATATAGGTAAATTATTACACAACGGTTCATAATTTCACCGATTGCTTGATGAATAGCAATAAATAAAACATATAATTAATTATTGAATTATTGATTCCCTCGCATTTTTATGAAGCTGTAATTCCCGGGCCGGTTCTAGTACTCGATTTATGGCTTTCCTGGTTGGGGGGGGGGGGGGGGGGGGGGAGGCACGAGGTTAGGTATTATCCACAGAAAACAGTCATCTACGCAGAAGGGGCATCTGTACAGGTTAATAATATACCGTTGTTTAATAATTTGCAGCGTTTTTCCCTGCCCGCTGTTAGCGAAAGATGTGTGGTTATTATGTCACAGTAGGTACCGGTTATGATACGACCTCGTTTTACAGGTCGTTACAATGGGTAAGCTCAGTATTTTTGATTGGGCCGTATCCTGTTTTGACATCATAGAGTTTTTAAATCCATATTGTTCACAGCGTTATTTTACTAAGATAATAAAAAGGATGTCGAGCGCCTCACATATTTTTTTTTGTTTTTAATATTTTTCTTTATTATCTAAAAGCGGCTTGATACCGTTAGTGGGCAGAGACTGATATTTCAATTAAACCAGGGGACTCAATATCACAGAGAGCTTTAGAAGCCCCCCCCCCCCCCCCCCCCCCGGTCGCTCCGCTGCTTTCTCTACCACAGGCTCCGCAACAATGGGCGGTTCATTCAATTATTTTTTAATTACACAAGTAATTTACGAAACTCCTCCCCCCCACCACCGCTGCTCCGTAAAAACACCAGTGGCCTCGCCTGATTCCCCAAAAACTGATGAAAAGAAAGAAAAACGTGCCGACCCCTCCCCCCTCCCCCCAACTGCTCGTCGATGATGAAATATGAGAACGGAGGGAAATGTCTTCCTACTCGACTTCGGCACGTATCTATTATTCTTCAATCACTTCCAGTTTGCCTTTACTGGTAGCTTTATTCGCACAGAATGTAATCATCATAGGACCAAAGAGTTATGGCACGTATTTTGGTTTATTATTTTCAATAATGAACCATTGGAATCGAGCATGAAAAAAAAAATGCTTACCCCCCCTCAAAATTTGATGGTTTACGTTTCAAGGTATGTAGAATCCAAAACTGCAATAAAAATATTTCTGTCTGTCCGCCGTACGCCGTACGCCGTACGCCGTACGGGCCACTTTTCTTAGTTACCATGAACAAAAATTGATGAAATTCGGGTTATAGGTTCCGTTCGGCGTCTAGTTGGTCCTCGAAGCTCGACGTTACTGTGAGTCATCTCTAAGGGGTTCAAAATAGGGGTTGAAATTTTCAAAACGCCTATACCATTTTTTTTACGTAAATATTTTTACGGTTTTAAATAGTTCTTGAACTTGCGAGTTTTTTAAGACCATCCGGAGCATCGTACGTCCAGCCGTTCGTTCACAGTAAGGCCCCGAAGTTTGCACCGACAGGCATTTTCGACTCCAGTGTGAATGAAATTGTATACAATTCAAACCAAATCTCGTAACCAGAGACGCGCCCACAATAGGAATTTGTGAATACGGCCAATCATTGGTAGGGATCACCTGATTATATTGGCGGAGTATGAAGTCGAGTTGGTTGTTCTGTGATATTATTTAATTTGAAAAATGATGGCTTTTTTGGAGTTTGTTGGTAGGTAGTGAAACTTGAACAAACGTTGAAGTATTATTGATGGGTAAATTATTACTACGGTAAATCATTACTCAACGGTAAATTATTACACAACGGTTCATTATACCATCTACGTAGAAGGGGCTGGAGTTTGTTGGTAGGTACTTTAGCAACTTTTTTCACTCCTCATCAACAATTTCTTTTCAGAACTTCATTATGTATGTTTCTTTTTGTTAGGTACTGTTTGTCATCGGCAGAATTATTTTAGCAACATTTAACTCGTGATTTAGGTAGGTACCTAGTAGCGAGTACGGGGTTAGGTACTAACCTACGGAGGGTCTGCGATCTACATAATATGCGTAGAATAGTACATATTATATTATATAGACGGGTTATCTATACATAGAGCTGTGATCTGTAACAGAAGGGTATTCTATACAAAATAATAAACCGTTGTGCAGGGATTTGCAGCGTTTTAAAACATGGCAGCTCAACAATTATAAACTATCGGGAAACATACAAAATTCTGGATTCTATCGTAGTTGATCTGATGAGTATACTTCTTTTGTATGCTAAATTCTAGTTTTCACTCTAATGATTCGATTCATGTATATGGTGAAATTGATCACTACAATAAATTTCAAAGTAAACGGTAAAAGTTGGACATTTTTTGCGAAACCGGACAAATCCTGGACTTGTAGGGTTTTGCTAAAGACGACAGTTTTTTTTTTTTTTCAATATTTCATTAGCGCAAAAATGGAGCTATTAAACAGCTATGAGGGGTTGAAACGGAAATATGGCACTCAAAAATAAATTATTAATAGCACAAAGGTTTATGACATTTTATTGAGCCAAAAGCGGTCATTCAAGTAATGCTCAGAACATACCGGAAAAACCGGGCTCCTTCTTCACTGCTTCCCCTTCTCTGCTTCCCCTCTGCTCGATATTTGGGCGTCATATTAGACGAAAACTTATGCTGGAGGCCGGAAGTATCGTCAGTTACGAGTAAAGTTAAGAAATTTGTCCACATATTTGCCAGAATCAGGAGCTATATGAGTAGTGTAATCCTGTACCTTTTTTTTCGATCCATGACGTCACAGCTGCCAACGTGATTCATGAGGGAAAAAACTTTTGTACAGGAGGTTTTGGGCGAATATTCCAGCCTTTTTCAGGCTGTACCTTTCGCTTCGATCCCTGAGCTAGTAGATAGAACCTGTACATTTTCACTTGGCACTTTTTACTCCCTCCACTACTCCCTCGTCAGACTTTTTCACATGCGAAAAAAAGGGTACAGGAATGTAATAAACGGGTGGGGTTTTTGCAGGACACTGACGTCAGTTGGTAAATGTTGAATTTTTCTACACGTACCGGGTGGGCGGGGGTTGCGGGCGTGGGTTTTTTGCTGACGTCAGTTGGTGAATGTTTGGCGGTGAATTTTTTTTCTGCACGTGGGTGGGCGGGGTACGGGTGGTGAATTTTTCGGCAGCTGCAGGAAAACTGACGTCAGTGGGTGGGGTGGTGTTAGCCTCAGAGTTTGAAGTGGTGCAAAAATGACTGACGTCATTCCAGCAGCACCCTGTACTAGAAAATCGCGCGACTGACATCATCCTAGCTACAGTGCAAAAATATTCGCACGGGGGCCTCGTTTGGCAAAAACGCACTATTGCTTTTAACCAGGTGCTGGTGTGTGTGTGTGTGTGTGCGGTCGCGGGCCGGCTGTATCTCATTATAATCTAGTAGTACGTGTTCAACTTACCTCGGTCGTCATTGCTGCCCGCCGCCCCTCTCCAACTCTGCTACGCTTAATAAACTACAGTAAGTATTTTAATCAACTAACTATTATATAAGGTTGGTATTCGAGTTGGCGCCGGAACAAGCGGCAAGTTGCGCTGGTCAGTGAGCCTTCAAGTCGGTTATGTAACAGGCGCTGGCCTTCCTTGTTCACTCTTGACCATGAGCTCTTCGCTCGGAGATGCAAAAAACGAAGAGCGTCCCCCTGCCAGCCTCCTAAGTATAAAGCCACGGAGAGTCCCGATGTACGGCACAGTTTAGCAAGAGCTTTACAGCAGGGTAAATCTTTCCAAATGTAGCTCCCATAGTCCAGTATCGTAACAAGTCATTACTTACTAAATTCACATGGCAACTAGCGCCTCTAAAAATGTCATTCGCCAGTACAGCCTATGAAAAGTAATTATATAAATGCCCCGCCAAATCCACTTATAAGCCTAAATTGGTGAAATTTATGCACCTTACCAGCCCCTTCAGTTGGCAACTATGTGCTGTGTTTCAAAATTCAGGTTGGTGCAATAAACTAGAAAATCAGGGTGTGTAAAAATAAATTTGAATAAATGTTAAAACTAACTTCATTAGGTATTATCAAGCATGAAGGTACATGAAAATATTTTCAAATTAACCTTACAAGCTATCAGCCTCAGACCCAAACTTAGTCCGTAGCAATGGACTGATTTTACCGAACGTGTAGTTTGCTCTAGCCTATCCCATCAAATTTTGATAAAATAGATAGATTGCTCAAGTCCATAGCATTGCCCAATTTGCCCACAAATGTAAAATACTTTAGCCCATTAAATTTTTGGTAAAAATATCAGAATTGTGTGAGGTGTGTCCAAAATTGTGGCCCATATTATAGAACACATTTAAATTTGAAAAGGAGAGTCGTAATAGTTGCAACATAAATTCGCTAATATTGGACGACAATTTTGCAAGGTTGTGGAGTTATAAATAGTAAAATTCATTGCTATTGGGCCAAAGTTTCCTAAGGGGTCAAATTTGCCCATGAATCGCAAGCCCCTAGACCCGGCTTGAAAAATCCAGCTGAAGCTAATTGGATGTTTCACTTTTTTTTGTTGCAGGAGATACAGGCAGTTAAAAGCAGGATTGAGTTCCTAGAGTCAGAACTTGAAATATTATATAATATCCCACAAATTTTAATTTAAGAAATAAAAACTTTTTTTACATATTGTTTTTATGTCAAATTCACAAATTCTCAGTAAATGTTCAGGGGTAGTGGAATACTAACCACAAGTTTCCAGACATGGTTTGGTGACTATATAGCAGAAACCTCAGTGTTGCTTGTAGTGAGGTTGGCAGAAGTGTGACTCTAGCTCAGAAAAAGGCCAGCTTATATACACGAACATTGTTGGTAAGGTGGTGGAAAAGGGGCCTAAGGGAAGGTGGGCTGTTGTACTATATAAGGGGAGCCCCCGCTATCGAGATTCATTCTACAAAGTCCACTGTGTTCTGTTTTCAGTCAGTTTCACCAGAATGGATTCTTCAAATACTTCATCCAAGTATGCCTGTTCCAAATGTTTTTATGCCTCAGAACATAGAAATATCATTGCCAAGCACATAAATTCTGGAATATGCGTTCAAAAAACATGTACAGTATGTCAAAGATCATTTCGAAACACTCTAGAATTTTATAAACACGTAAAAACCTGTGCCCCTCATGCTAGACCAAGTGTTATTTGCAACGGTAGGCAATATGGAAAAATAATTAAAATGGAAGGTGAAAATGGCAAAAATACTCTTCACGAATGTTTAGTGTGTGGGAAAGCCTATAAAAATGTAAAATACTGCAACTTGCATACAGCCAAGAAAATGTGTAAGATATATGCGTGTTCAGTTTGCAAAAAACCAGGCATGTCAAAATGTATGAAGGAAATTCACGAAAAACGCTGTGCATCTGAAGCTCAGAGAGACTAACAAATAAATCGAGAAAATTTTGAGGCGAAAATTGACAATTTGAATCACACCAGTAACGATTTTACCCTTATCGAATCGCATTTTAATAACAACCTCAAAAGTTACTACCTGGCAAATATGGAGCAGGGTCTCACAATATCCGATTTTCTGGAACAAAATATGGAACAAATATATTTGAAAATTAATTCGCACAAAAACATGTGGTCCTCCGTTAAAATTCGTATTTCAGTTAATTGCTTGTACGAGCATCCTAAAACCAAAGAGGAGGCCGAAAGAACATTTTCACACAAAAGTGTAGCAATTTACCCTGAATCAGATATTGTGGAAAAACTAGAATCAATTTTCCAGCTAATTTTTTCTGAGGCTGATGAACATCAGCAAAAAGGCTCAGGTTGGTCCTTTGTTTCGGTGAGTGGAATTGTACTAAGTTTGTCAAAGTATGCCCCATTAAGTGTGGGGGGTACATTTGAACCAGTTCCAGATTGGTTGAAAAAAACAGCAGCAGTTGACTCTAGAGACATTGCTTCAGATCAAAAATGTTTTTATCACGCTGTGGTACTAAATTCGGTAGTAGACTATGTGTTTGATGGAATAACATTCCCCACCCCCATTTCACAGATTAACCTATTCGAACGACAAAACCCTCAGGTCTCAATTAATGTCTACTCTATAGGGCTGGGCTCAAAAATATGTCCGTTACGTATATCCAAGGTTGAGCGCGATGATCATAAAGATTTGCTTCTTATAGGCGGTGAAAGGGATTCCCCACACGTAATACGTATAACAAATTTTGAAAGGCTAATTAAAAACCAGCTAACTAAAAATAAGAATCCTATTGTAATATGCAAAAAGTGTTTTACATTTTACCAGGATTATGGTGATTGTCAAGTAAGCACAAAAGAACAAAGAATGGAGAAACACAAAGCATTTTGCCATTCCAACAACGAAATATCAAGGACTGTTATGCCTGAAGGAGACAAAGCAAAACTCAAATTTAAGCAATTCCAATATAGGATTAAATTACCAGTGGTTATATATGCTGATGTCGAGTCAATTCTTAAACCTATAGACCCTAATCAGCCTGAATGGAAAACGAATAATTTGCGGGCCTACCAAAAACATGAAATGTTTAGTTATGGCATCTATGTCGCCACAGATCTATACAAAGAACACCCTAATTTCAATAAAGTAATCACATATACCGGTGTAGATGCAGCGGAAAACATGGTAAAAACTCTGGCCAGACTCGCCAATGAGCTTATGGACTGTTTTTTTGCCGACAAAAAACCCATGGCTGAAATGAGCGAATTACAAAAAGTGCAGCACGAACTTGCAACTGCCTGCCATTTGTGTAATGAACCTCTAGATCCATCTGATAAAGTCCGTGATCACGACCACTTTTCGGCCCAATATAGAGGGGCAGCACATAGCAAGTGCAATTTAATTGCTAAAACCCCCGATTATGTCCCTGTTGTGTATCACTCGGGAAGTTCCTACGATTTTAGGTTTGTAGTCCAAAATTTATCAAAAATTGCGGGGAAAGTTGATGTTTTACCTCACAATGAGGAAACTTTTATTTCAATCACGAAGCAAATTTACCATGATAAGGGCAATTGTATTATAAAACTAAGATTCATAGACTCGTTCCGCTTCATGCCCAACAGCCTGGATGTTTTAACTCGGACACTAGAGCCTGAACAATTAAAAATCATACCCCAACATTATTCCGACCCTCTCCACATTGAACTACTATCGAAAATTGCTACGACTATTTGGACAATATATCGAAACTTGCCGAAACCACTCTACCTTCCAAAGAAAATTTCTTTTCAGAGCTGTACGAACAGGACATCACACAGGAAAAGTACGATAGAGTCAAGTTAATATGGGACACATTTGGCGTTAAAACATTGGGGCAGTTGGCTGACCTTTATCTAACATCTGACGTATTACTATTAGCAGAGTTTTTCCAAAACTTTCGCTCGGAAATGTTAGCGTCAGAATATCGACTCGATCCATTCCATTTATATTCCTTACCGGGCATCGCACAACAAGCAATGCTTAGCCTAACCGGCGTGGAAATCCAATTAATAACCGATGACAGCATTTACAGCCTTTTCGAGCAATCAATTCGTGGCGGGTACTGTGCTGCTTCCCTTAGACACGCTAGCACTGATGAATTGTACGAATTATGTTATATAGATGCAAATGGTCTCTATGCTCACTGTATGAAAAATTATTTGCCGATATCAGATTTTGAGTATATTCCACCAACGGCTGTTGACCTCCTTAGCATAAGTGATAAATCCCCTTATGGATATTTAGCCAATGTTAGTTTAGTTACACCCCCCCATCTACACGAGACATTCAATGATTTTCCCCCAGTAATTAACCACAAGCTAATCCCAGGCTCAAAGTGTAAAAAACTGGTAGGAACGCTCGAAAAACAGCCACATTTTGTTGTTCATTATAGATTGTTACAACTTTTGGCTAGCTTAGGTGTTGAGATCATACAGGTGCATGAAGTTGTACGTTTCAAACAAAGCCCCTGGATTCGACCGTATATTGAATTTAATTATCAAAAAGGGCACAGGCTAAATACCGCTCTCAATCTCAAATGTTGAAATATCTGTGTAATGCAAACTATGGGAAGTTAATTCAAAATGTCAGAGCACATATGAATATGAAAATAGTAACAAACTGGGACCAAGCTAAAAAACTAATAAATTCGCCCCACTACATACACCACACCTCATTTGGTCAAGATGTGATTGGTATTCAGCTTGTTAAGGGCGAGGTAGTGCTTTCCAGCCCCATATCAGCAGGAGCTGCAATTTTAGATCTTTCAAAGGCTCACATGCTCTCTTTTCACTACAAGGTTATGAAGGCTCATTATGGTAGTCCGAGACTCGAACTGTGCTACACCGACACAGATTCGCTAGTTTACAGAATAAAAACGTACGGTAGGGATTGGAGGCAGGAAATTTTTGAAAATCCCAAATTACGCGAGCATTTTGATTTTTCAGAATTACCCGAAAAGAGCAAATATTACAGCCCACTATATCACTGTGAAACTGGTTTTTTCAAGGATGAGATGCAGGGTAAAAAGATTTTGGAGTTCGTAGCCTTGAGGGCGAAAATGTACTCGATACGAGTAGATGAGGGTGATGGTAACGAAACTACGATAAAGAAGAGCAAGGGAACTCCCAAACACACTGTCCGGAATAAGCTAACTTTTGCACATTTTAAAAATATTCTGTTGTCAAATGCACAAAATATGGTGGGGGACAGTGACAAGGGCATTCAAACATCTGATGATGGTGCCCATTTGTATATGAAATTTAACGCAATTCGCTCTCGCAAGCATCAGTTGTACAGCGTACACCAGCAAAAACTTTGTCTTTCAAACGAGGATGACAAGCGAATCCAGATAAATGGGGTACATACTTTGGCTTGGGGGCATTTTATGGCAAAATCTAATGGCTCTGATGAGAGTGAATTATCGTGGTAATGGAAAAAAAAATTGTAGAGGGCCTTTTCTGTTGCTATATAAGTCGTAAATACTCTAGGCTAGGTCAGTATGGTTAAAACAGCCAAACATAAAGGACAGGGTCTATTGAACCGTCTTATTGACTCTTTACCATTCGAAGTTCATTTTCCGAAATATCAATTTTGCGGGCCAGGAACAGACTTTGAAAAACGTAGATCGCTAGGACAGCGAGGCATAAATTCCTTGGACATTTTATGCTTTGCACACGATCAAATATATCATACGACTAAAGACAATCAAAAAAGAAACGAGGCTGATAAACAGTTGGAATTTGGAGCTTGGGATATAGCTAGAGACAATAAATCCCCCCTAGCAGAACGACTTGCTGCCTGGCTGGTAGTTAACGCGATGAAATTGAAGACATCAACAGGCTGAGGCATGCACCGAAGGCGCCAGCGGCGACAGCAGCATACAAGGAAAAAAAAGCCCGCAGTAACTACAAGGAGGAGGGGGAAGAGGAAAATAAGTCATAGAGGAGCGCACCACCTTATTATAAAAGAGGGAGGTTTTCTTCCCCTACTTGCAGCCGCTATACCATACATAACAGCCCTAGGTAGCCTAGTGGGTGGAGGCGCTGCAGTAGCAAAGACCGTGATAGAGGATTTGGACGAGACTCGCAGGCACAATCGACAGCTCGAAGCACAACGTGCCCAGCAGCAGCAGCAGGCCAGTGGAAAAGGGCTTTACATTCGCCCGTATAAAAGGGGTGGTGGGGGCGGTAGGCATGCCTCCAGGAATAGGCCAGCCTCCAGGCCTGCAATGCGTGGCCGGGGGCTGTACATTCGCCCATACAGGGGTGGAGGACGTGCCGCCGCCGCCGCCTTGGTGGGCGTGCAGTCAAAAAACTAGACGTTGTCCTTCCAAACAAAGCTTTGACTAATGTAGATTTGGAAGGACTCTGTGCACAGGCTAAAATTGTCGGTTTTATTGGAGTGCGAATGCGGGATGAAATCCCAACTAGTGAGCCAAGAGAACCGGAATCTGCAATTATCAACTTGGACTCTAGCGCACATGATGGAACACATTGGACTGCATACTGGCTGAACGACGAGGGAGCTGTATACTATTTCGATAGTTATGGCAACATGGAGCCACCCTTGGAATGGAAGCAATACTTTGACCGCCGCGGTTGTAGAGACGTGTATTACAACACAAATACGTTGCAAACGTACAACAGCGTCATTTGTGGCCATTTGTGCTTTTTGTTCCTGTGGACGATTTCGGAAAACTATAAAAATTCTCGAGCCTAAAGGGGACAGCGTCAGTAGAAGGCAGAATGTCATCGTTTACAGTCACACTCACTGGACGGAATAGTGAACTACATTCATCATTTTTCCCACCCATTGAACTCGAAGGTGGTGCTGGTGGTAATTGGGAAGCAGGTCTGACATCTTTTGACTCGTATTTTTCCATACCCAACCTGGTAGAAGGGGAAAACTCGACCTTATACCTACTGGATGGAAGCGGACACGAGGTACATGACAAAAGTGGTCGATTTGTCGATGGCAAAGACATCCAAGCATTATTGAACAAGATCGTTACCAATGTAAAAGTGGAGTTTTCCAATGATTACATTGTACTTGTAACAGAAACGACGACATTGTTCAACTCGGCAGACGACTCTGTATTGATACCTCTGGGATTCGACAAGGGACGTGTACTGCGGGCATCAACAACCGTGTCATACACAGCTGATAGGCCGCTGAAGCGGACTTGGTCAGCTAGCTTGAAGAAACATGTTGCGGGGGCCGAGCTGGCAGCTGGAAGGCAACACTTTTTGTACACTGGAACTGTCTACATGATTCCAACAGGAACCTACGAAATGGATGATTTGAGTCAATTACTAACATCTGAATTGAAAACGCTTGGAGTAGATTTCGAGCTAAAAGTCAATTTGAATACGCTTAAATGTGGAATAAAATGTTCAAAACGAATCGATTTCAATAGGCACGACTCATTTTCGACCCTTTTGGGCTTTAAGCCGGAGCAGGATATGCCGAACGATAAATGGAACTGGTCCAGCGATGTGATACACGTGTTCAATGTGACAACAATCGGTGTGGCTGTGTCATGTTGTGAAGGAGACTATCGCAATGGACAGCCATCACACGTGGTCTATCAGTTTACACCAGGCGTTGCACCAGGATACCGCTTGACGGAAACGGCAAAAACCGTTACTTATCATCCGGTAATTACTGACAAGCTCGATGAAATTACGGTCCAAATAATCGATCAAGATGGTCGTTTGATCAATTTTCGAGATGAGCTCATTTCCATTCGACTTCATTTTCGAAAGGCCATATAAAACTCGAACTCATACCACAACCATTGCCATTCAATAACATGTTGGTGTTCAGTCATCATCCATATAAAAAGGGAGCACCATCTTCAAACAGGTTCAGTACAGCTGGTAGAGGCAAAGGTGACAAAGGTCCGAGGAGGAGACTTACACCGGAAAACATCAGCTTTCTTCAGAGTTTAGGATTCAGCGTGAAACCGCAGCAGCAGCAGCACTATGTTGGACATTGATCGACAGCCGGAATTTGACGAAAGGTTGTACAGATTTGAATACCACCCCCATGAACCATACGCATCTGCCAGGTACAACGTTTCGGATGAAATCAGGTTCCCATTTTCACAGCCTGGGGAATATGTGCTTGTATCGAAAAGCTATTTGTACATTGAAGGAAGTTTGACAAAACAGGATCGATTTACTCTCGCCCCAAATGCAATTGCGCAGGCATTTGATGAGATAAAATTGTTGGTAAATGGAGAAATAGTGGACCGAACAAATTATCCCGGAATATCGTCGAGCATGAAAGCATATGCCAGCTACAGTAAATCAGCTATCGACGGACTTCAACAAGCTGGTTGGATGGTTCCATCTTCTAAGGTGGCGTTAAACCCATGTGTCGATACAGTCAGTGGGAAATTTTCCGCTTGCGTACCATTAAACACTGCTGGGTTTTGCCGAAGACTATCGCCAAGTATTGGTGAATGTACGGATGGAACTGGTACTCAACAGGTCTGCTTCTAATGCCAACATGATTGTACCGAGGCTACCAGTGGCCACCGATGGTGGCACACTATCAACCGGGAGTCCTGAGGTGACAATTGGCAAAATGGTCTGGTATTTGCCATACGTCACGCCGTCTGACAGAGAAAAGGTAAATTTGCTCTCCTTACTTGGAAAAAATGAGCCGATCACAATGGGGTTTAGAAGTTGGAACCTGTCCGTTTTTCCCTCCCTACCGACCAACAAAGAGTTTTCTTGGACCATTAAAAACAGCACTGACCTGGAGAAACCTCGCTACGTTCTTTTTGCACTGCAAACTGATCGCCAAAAGGATGTGAACAAAAATGTCAGCTTATTCGACCACTGTAAACTGACGAATCTACGCCTTCATATTGGCTCACAGATTTTCCCCTACAGCAGAATGAACCTGGATTTCGATACTAAGCGCGTGGCCTTGCTCTACCAAATGTACATGGATTTCCAGCGATCATACTACTCTAAAGAGTGGTCCGAACCTATGCTGACATACGAGGAGTTTATAGCTAATGCGCCGATTGCGATTATCGATTGCAGCCATCAAATTGAATCGAGCACAGGAAACAACGTTGTCGACATCCGAATCGACTTTGAGACCAAGGACACAATTGCACCAAATACTTTTGCTTATTGCCTTATGCTCCAAGATTGTCTATTTTCCTATAGCCCATTGTCTGGGGTTGTCAGGCGTGGCATGTAACCAATTTTTTGTCAAATAAAAAAACTATCGAAACTCACGAGCTTGTTTTCTTCACACACACACACACTATAATAAGCCCCAATTCACAGAATCCCTGGTTAGTTTCAAGTATGAGGCTTGTACAGCAAGACGTTCAGTTAGACGTTAAAGATGATGCAGAGGAGGAGAGGGCAGAGGAGGGCTCTAGCGATAATGTAGACTACCTACCTCATGGCCCGTTGTTTGGTAAAAATCCTATAAGAGGACTCGTATGTGGACCATCGGGTTCTGGAAAAACTTGTAGCATCCTTTCTCTATTGCTACACCCAAACGGGTTGAGGTTTGAAAATGTTTACTTATTTTGTCGAACTCCAAATCAGGAAAAGTATAAATTCCTAAGGAGGGTATTAGAGCCTCTCGCACCTAAAATCGGCTTCTACTCATTTGGCCCTTCCCCCATTGATGGCCAAGTCGCGCTATTAAGACCGGATGAAATCAAACCTCGCTCCGTAGTTATTTTTGATGACATCATAACGGAAGACTACAAGATTTCGCAATGTCCCGTCATTTCGCTCTAGACATATTTTTCTGCACTCACAGTTACGTGTTGGTTCCCAAAAATCTGATACGGATTAATCTTACTATGGTGGTACTATTCAGAATGGACTCCTTGAACGTTCGACACATTTACGACGATCATGTACAGGGGGATATGGATTTCGCCTCGTTTAAAGAGATGTGCAACTATTGCTGGACCCGAGATTCATTTTTAGTGGTGGATAAGGAAGCTAGTTTGAACAATGGTCGCTACAGAATGGGCTTTGACAAGTATATATTGCCCGACGGGTAGGCTTTCAGGACAGTCGGGATGAAATTACAAGAGGAGCAACGTATCACAGCAAGGCTTGTTAAAGCTCAAAAAGCTGTTAGAGACAAGTACAAACTGATTAAAAAAGGACAGTTTCAAACTAGACTCGACACAGCATCACTGTTTGAACCCTTGAAGGATATTTTTAAACCAGCTTCTCCTCCTCCAGTGGAACAAGCCCCCCGTCTACCGGTTTTCAAAAGTAAGAAACGACGTCGAAGAGTTCGCAGGGTGGTGGTGACTCAACCGCCGCCGCCGCCAGCAGTCGAGAAACCCCCCGAAGTGGTTGCTGAAGAAGATCCGTTTGCCCATCTTGAAGGCGATTATGTCAAAACAGAAAATGACGGTTCCGAACTGTTTATTTCAAACCCCTCAGGCTATCAAACGATACAAACACCCATATCCAGCAGTACTCCGGTCAAATCTTATCAAAGTGAGTTGGAACGGGTTGCCAACACTCCCGAAGGTAAAACCGAACTCGATAAGAGCTTGCGTAAGTTTAACTTGTACTCGAGGCCGTACTTACGAGCTTTACTTACGGGAGTTGTCACTCCGGACATGGACAAAGTCTATGGACCCAAAGTAAATGCTAATGGGAAGCTAACTTTAGGATCTGAAAATTTAACGATGGATCGTGCCTATGTATATCTCGGGAATAAATTACAATTCCCAGTCACAGAAGGGTTGTTGGATTTGTTATTTCTGAAAATGCCGAAACCTGGAACATATACCGCAGAAGATCGTGCAAATTACAGAGACATGGTTTGGCACAGCAATGTCGCCCATCAAAGCTATTCAAAATTTAGATCGCTCAACACAAGTGGACACAAGTACAGATACCTGCTAAAGGAACTGCTCGCTCCTTATCTTGTAAAAAAGGGAAAGGGTTTTGTAAAGGCGACACCAGCTGAACCGAGATACGTGTATTTTGATGATCCCAACGAGCTTGTAGATCGCCTACGCTTGCTGTTTGCCTCAAAACAGGCTGGACATACGGCTCACGACCCCGAAATCTACTCTATACTCGAGGAGTTGAAAGAGTTGGATATCATCGTCTAACCTATCATTACCATGTTGGCAGTCAGCAGGTTTGGTTCTCAAGGAGGAGGAGGAGGTACATCCCCTCGCTCCGCCGGTGGAGGTGGTGGGGAGGATGTGTCTGCTTTAGTGAAAAAGTTAGTTAACAGTGAGATTGCCACCGCTTTGGAAACAGCAGCGTTAAAGTCAAAGGTTTCCGCACTAGTGCAAGAATTGGTTAATAACGCAGTGGCCTCGTTGGATAAACAAGTGGAGACTGCCATCACAAAATTGAACGTCGTAACATCAAAACCGAATATTATTGACGTAGGTAACAGACGTTTGGTTCACCTCAAAGCTCCAATTAATGGATCAGACGCTGTAAATCTAGACTCTCTGCCATATAAAAAGGATAACAAAACTTGGGCCCTACATTTCGGCTCGCATCGCCTCCTCAGCACTGCATCTCCCGTTTCCCCGCAGGATTTTGTCACATTGGCCTATCTGGAACAGCATTATGAGCCTAAAAAGACGACTGGCCGAGGAGGTCCATAAACCGAAGAGAAGACGTTACAAAACTGCGAGAGTATTGATTAAAGGAGTTTTCGACGATTTATGGCAGGGTGATCTTGTGGATTTGAGCATGTACCCAGATGGTGGCTATAAGTATTTGCTTACAGTGATTGATGCGGGATCTAAAATGGCCTGGGCCGAACCACTGCGCAACAAGACTGGTTTGGAGGTGTCGAATGCTCTTGAACGTGTTTTTCAGTCGAGTGGTTTAATACCTAAATATTTTCAGACTGACAAGGGAAAGGAATTTTACAACTCGCGAGTGAATGAACTGTTTCAACGTCATGGAATTCATCTATATTCTACCCATGGCCATGGCCATGCTACTATAGTCGAACGATTTAATCGATCAATCAAGGAACTCATGTTTTTGGAGTTCAGCATTCAAGGTAACACAAAATGGAGGGCTCTAATTCCTGCCCTTTTGAATCGATACAACAACAGGTTCCACCGCAGTATTGGCATGAAACCAGCGGATGTAACAAAGGACAAGGAACGCTCGATTATCCAGAGATTATTCCCACCACCACCTCTACAGGTACGACGACCTCGTTTCAAGGTTGGAGATAGGGTTCGTATCAGCAAGTTGAAACACGTTTTTGCCAAATCTTATTTACCCAACTGGACGAATGAACAATTTATAATAACCCGAGTAAGAGGGGGAGAAGTTCCCACATATTACTTGAAGGATGTTTATAACAAACCGGTTTTGGGTAGATTTTACGAGGAAGAGCTAAGGACTACCGCTTTTCCAGATGAGTATTTAGTGGAGAAAATCGTTAAACGAAGAAGGGGCAAGGTACTCGTTCGATGGCTAGGATTTGACCCTGAACATGATACTTGGGAAAACCCACAAAATATCGAGTGGGGGTAGACTGCATATATACAGTTTCCAAGATTGTTCCCCAGCCAGTACAATGGATTCGCTAATGCTAACAAGTTCCTTCGTTGTTGATCGAGTGAAGAATTTGCAGCTGGTTGTGGGGCTGGTGGATTTGACAACGCCGGTAATTGCGATTCGCCAACAGCGCTCTACACCCTTCTACATTTGTGTCAGTGACTGGGAATTGCTGAGCCACACACTCCCACAGGTGAATCGTAGGGAGGATAACACCTTTTTACATGGGACATACATGAGCGCCACTAGCACACCCCAGCAGCACATGATTTTTAGCTACTATCCGAGTTGGCTTGACAGGCTTTTGCACACTGAACCTCACAGCATTACGTTGAATGCAAAAACCACTTCAAATCTGGTGAGTTTAGTTCCAACCATTGACGCTGTTCTAGACAAAATGAAGGACTTCACCTCAACTGGTGGTGGTGGGGCCACTTTTCCATCATCCTCCTCTCTACCAGTCAACCCATCGTCCCCACCCCTGGGCTTTTATATAGAAAACACGAACTGATGAGGTTTCAGTTCTCATCCTACACTGCACATGGATTGTGGTGAACACCCGCTCGAACATCTCGTGCAAGGATTTGGACAACTGAAGACTGGGATACCATCGGACGTCACTCGACGACTGAGTGAACTTTGCAGACACGTCATCCCGGCCAATTCAACCTCAAATCCCCCCACATCAAACGTGACCCTTTTCTTCTTCTTCCCGGTTTCCCCACCAAGTGGACCCGGTGGACTGTTGTATACCTTTCCGATAATCATTTCACTCCTGCTAATCCTTCATATCATACTCTCCGGCCTCCAGTATGGTGGTAGTAAAGGATCACGCGGAAGTGAAGAACAGCAGCTCGGATTATCCCCCTCCTCCCCCTCCTGCGGATGAAGCAACTGGACTCGTGCGGCTTGCCTCTTTACCAGGCTATCACACCTTCCTGAAATATCTACCATACTTGGATTTTTGCAAGACCATGACTCGACTGGATGAGCTGCTGGCCAAAATACACGACTTGGAGCAACAACATCTTGGAGCCCATTTTGTGAATACACCGACTAGTGGATATCATTTCAACACATGTTCTTGGGTATGCAATGTAAATGGAGATGTTGTAGACACATGCGCTTGTCAGTACCTCTCTTTAGCAACTAGCGAATTTATCAGCCTTTTGGATTCGATTGGATTTCAATAAACTACTATTATTCCTACTACGTTGGTTTTCTTTTTTTAACCCCCCCCCTACTACTACTCATGGGTATATAAGAGTGTGTGCGTTTTGTGTTCCTGGCCCACAACTAGCAGACTTGTTGAACCAGTAGGATGTGTGACCTCAACAAAGAAACCGATAGGCTAGCCTCTTTTGTGGATTGGCCCTTGAGCCTACCCTCTGCGAAAGATATGGCTCAAGCAGGTTTTTATTACACTAGGCACAGCGATAAAGTAAAATGCCCATTTTGCAACGTTATTATAGACAACTGGCTACCTTCCGATATTCCCTTCAATGTACACACGCGCTGGAGCCCCAACTGTCATTTTGTCACGACACCCACTGATGTAATTAGTGGCGGCGGCGGCGGCGGCGGCGGCGGGGAAGTCGACGCACCAACGATGGATATTGGATCTTCCAACCGTGTGAACCTGCTGGATTCGTTTGATGGAAGATTTGCCACTTTTACGATGTGGCCAAAGGTATTGCGACATCTCGTTACGGACCTTTGCAGCGCAGGATTCCACTACCATGGGACGATGGGCGACATGGTAACCTGTTACAGCTGTAACGGGTCGATCAGCGAGTGGGAAGTACATGATGACCCTTGGGTTCAACACGCACGATTTTTCCCTCAATGCATACATCTTCTCAATGTGAAAGGAAATGCTTTCATTAATTCTGTAAAACTTGCAGCAGATGATGATTGGAATTAATAAATCTTACAATGAAACAAATTACCGCGTTTGTTGCTTCCTTTTACCAGAATACCAACCTTATATAATACGTAGTTGATTAAAATACTTGCTATAGTTGATTAAGCGTAGCAGCGACAGCAGAGTTGGAGAGGGGCGGCGGGCAGCAATGACGACCGAGGTAAGTTGAACACGTACTACTAGATTATAATGAGATACAGCCGGCCCGCGACCGCACACACACACACACACACACACACCAGCCCCCGGTTAAAGCAATAGTGCGTTTTTGCCATCGAGGGCCCCGTGCGAATATTTTTGCACTGTAGCTAGGATGACGTCAGTCGCGCGATTTTCTAGTACATGGGGGGGGGGGGGTGCTGGAATGACGTCAGTCATTTTTGCACCACTTCAAACTCTGAGGCTAACACCACCCCACCCACTGACGTCAGTTTTCCTGCAGCTGCCGAAAAATTCACCGCCCGTACCCCGCCCACCCACGTGCAGAAAAAAAATTCACCGCCAAACATTCACCAACTGACGTCAGCAAAAAACCCACGCCCGCAACCCCCGCCCACCCGGTACGTGTAGAAAAATTCAACATTTACCAACTGACGTTAGTGTCCTGCAAAAACCCCACCCGTTTATTACATTCCTGTACCCTTTTTTTCGCATGTGAAAAAGTCTGACGAGGGAGTAGTGGAGGGAGTAAAAAGTGCCAAGTGAAAATGTACAGGTTCTATCTACTAGCTCAGGGATCGAAGCGAAAGGTACAGCCTGAAAAAGGCTGGAATATTCGCCCAAAACCTCCTGTACAAAAGTTTTTTCCCTCATGAATCACGTTGGCAGCTGTGACGTCATGGATCGAAAAAAATGGTACAGGATTACACTACTTACATGGACCCCAAATCTTCATTGGGAGTCTACAAGTCCCTAGTGCGGAGCATTTCGTGTTTTTGGCAACCTGGTTTGGGGAGGTACCTACCCAACCATATTGAAACCTTTATCAGTGGTACAAAAATCTATTTTGAAAGTAATATTACAAAAAAACCTAAAAGGTTTTCCACATCGAAGCTGTTTGAGGAGGTCCCGGTTTTTACCATACCGCAGCTTTACATTGAATGAGCAGTGATATATTTCCACAAGCACACGCTAGAGTTTAAATATGAAATAAGAAACCCCCATTTTGTCCGCCTTACCACCCAAACAATGATTCCCATTCCAAGCAGTCGGCTAAAGAACACAGACAATCATCTGTATTTCAAAATACCATATTTAATGAGAAACCTCTCCGAAAAATTGAAAACACCTCACGTCCCCACAATAGAGGCCAGTGTAAAAGCTAGTTTTCACTTGGCTTATATCACTAGGTGCCGAAAATTGTGAGAAAGTAGCAGAAATAGTGTTTATTTGTGACAGTTCTTGTATTCCTTTCCTATAACTGCAGAAATTTGTTTTTCTTTTGATTAAATTAATGGCTTTGATGCGTACAGGTATGGGAATTTGCACCTTCTTTTATTATTTTTTAAAATTATTTTTAACGATAGAATGCACCATAAAAATGTTCCTCGCCTGCTAAAAATAATATTGACGGTAGTTATTTAGTTGGTTCTCCCCCATCCAGTGCGGACTCGTCCACGGGATGGCGGTATTCCACATTAATAAAGAGTATTTATTTTAGATTATACTATAGTGTAACATACTGATTATGTCTGCTGTTGCTGATTATGTGTGCTGTTGTGTTCTGATTATGATTATTATTATTATATTATTAGTCTGTGTATGTCGTGTTGTGTTTGTGTGAAAATCAATTTCAGTTTTATTTCTTCTAATAATCGATAACAAATATTCAAAAAGGCATTAATCGATTTCCAAGATTCGAAAAGTACTTACTCTTTCTTTACACACATTGAAAGACTTGTAGGGTTCTGCAGAAACAAAGGATTTTTAAATTTTTTTTTCCTGTGTTTCATTAACGCGAAAATTGGGCTATTGAACAGCCATGAGGGGTTCAAATGGAAATGACGTGCTTAAATACGACAACGTAGTAATAAGACATAAGGTTTATGACATTTTATTGAGCCAAAAGCGGTCATTCAATTACTGCTCAGAACACACCGGAAAAATACCCATGAACCCGGTGAAAGTCTTCTTCTTCTTCTAATAAATCGATCAAAAATATTCATAAAGGCATTCATCGATTTCCAAGATCAAAAAGTTCGAAAAGTACCTACACATTAAACATAAACTATTAAATATAAACTATTTACACACATTAAAGGACTTGTAGGGTTCTGCAATACCGCTCGAACTTCAACCTTATTTTACGACCGGATTGGTTGCGTTTTGACGAACCGCAATGTCACCGTTGGATGTGGCTTGAAATTGTACATAACTATCGGTCGAAGTCTTTTCGATTTTGGCGATTGTCGTGTTTTGCAAAACCGCGCCACTGTTGGGTAGGTATAGGACGATTTTGAATTGATTCAGTTTTGAATAAGTTGTTCTGTTGAATTGTTATTGTGTTGAATTGAATTGTTCGGATTTAAATTGTTCCACGTTCATATTCGACGGATCACGCACTTGCTCTCAGCGTCTGCTGTGATGAAAACCGCGGGATGCTTCCTTCTTCCCTAGCACCTGCTGTGGTGAAAACCCCGGGCCACCTCCTTCTCCTCTAGTGCCTGCTGTGGTGAAAACCGTGGGGTCCTCTCACTCCACTCATCCTTCACCTCACCCAAGCCTACCCAACCATTAGGAGAATGATGGTTATTTTGCATTTTGTTGATAGGTACTTTAGTAAATTGAACAAACGTTATGCTTCATGAATGACAACCAATAATTATTGATAGAATTATTGAATCCTGCGCATTTTTATGAAACTGTAATTCCGGGGCCGGCTTCAATACTCGATTTAGGGCTTTTTTGGGGGTAGATCGAGGGTAGGTATTGACCTCAGAAAACAGTGTCCTACGCAGAAGAAGGGGTATCTGGTAAATAAAACCGTTTTGTAATAATTTGCAGCGTTTTTATTTCATTTTCGGATTCTACGTACCTTGAGAGGAAACTTAAAATTTTGAGGGGGGTCAAATTTCCATTTCGTGTTTGATTTCAAAGGTAATAAGTGAAAATATTACTCAAACCAAAACCAGTCTCATATAATTTTCATACCAAATCCTTGAAAAACCGTATATGTACGTCCGAGATGGAAACGGTGTGCAATGCCCAGGCCGCAACTTCTCCTATCTCCTACTAGTAATTCGACAGTTCTTCTAGTATCTAATTGCTTTGTTTTAGGTGCAGTCGAGCAACAGTCTTTGGGAACATTCTTATAAGCTAACGTGAATCCCATACCTGGTTTGAATCCCCTTCTGAACGCCCCTGGATTTAAAACAACCAAAACCTCTGCCACATTAATTCCTGGTACGCGAAGGGAAGGGAACGATGAATAGTGAAAATAATATAAAGCACTCGTGACAAGAAGAAGGATAATTTATTATGATTTGCAATTCTGAGAGAAAATTGTTGGAACTCCAACGACTCCGAGGCCTGACTCATAATACTTCATTCCGCCGCATTCTCTATATTTCATTTACATTTTGCCATACACCCTGAATTACTCCGGTGTTTCGGTAGGAACATACGTAATACCAAATACCTGAATACCAAATCACGTTCAAATTCAGCGAGAGTCCGAGCAATTAGGTAATAGATTGTGGTGAAATAAAAATGTCAGCCCGCTATCCAGTTCAACATTCAACAATTTATTACAATACATCCGAAGGTGGTTACTAGAAATGTAGAGGGATGTTTCGTTATTTCTTTTATCTATGTATTAAATTAAATTTTCTTAAATTCTTCTTGAATCCACGTTGTCTACCAACCTCATATTTATCGAAAATTTAGGTTGAAAAGATAACTTACTGTTGTATCTTCATAGCCCTATTTGAAAATGTTAACCTCAACCGTAAAACGTCTGCCAATTCGAGAAGGCAGTATAGCTTCCTCACTTTAATCACTTGAACGTAGGTATATAATATTTGGGTAGGCTCGTTTTGATAAGGGACCATCTGCGATCCAACCCGCGTGTACCCTCAAAATTCCAGCTCTTTACGACTATTTTTCGGGTAGCTGGAAGCGTTACAAGGATACTGTCAACATTTCATGTTCGCGCATGCGCAGAAGAAAGTTACAGTACAATTCCATTGAAAGATGGAATTGGTTGGATGGGATTGGTTGGGGTGGTTGGATGGTTGCTTTTGATTCCTGATCGACCCTCCAAGTTTGAACTCATTTCAACGGTATTTAAGGTAAGTAGTTATTGGCGTTTCAATTATTTCACGTTTGCGCACACGCAGACGAAAGTTACCGCACTTTTTCAATGATTTTGGTATGTGACCATGTGTGACCCAACCCGCACCTTCCCTCCAAATTCGAACCCGTTTCGACCGTTATTTCGGGTAGTTATGGGCGTTACAAGGAGTTACCACAGACAGACACGGAATCAAAAATATTCCTTAATCTTTGAAACGCAAAATGGCATTGGCAATTTAAATTTGGAGGACATACTTTTTTTTCACTCAATCACGAATCCAAGGCTTCCCTTCCTTCGGTAATGAGGAAGCAAAAAAAATGAGCCTGCACAATGAGGTGCAGGCCTATTCTCTGTTTGTAGAAACTAACCAGTTAAATAACAGCACTTTTTGGGTTTTCCCGTTTTTGATGTGGATAACACTCATAACTTTAGATATGAATAAATAACACCTTTAGTTTTCACATAATTGCATTTTATAGCCATCCTTTATGAAGGTGGATGGCTTTTAGTCTCTACTGTGCATGTGCCTGACGATGCCTTATTAAGGTGAACAGCCCCAGTAGCAGTAAACTGCAATTTTGTGGAAAACTAAAGGTGTTCTTGGTTCAAATCCAGTCATGTCATTATCTATACCTGGGTAGAATGAGGGTTCAGGTTTTATTTAATCTCGGTAATTCAGTACTATTATACAGGGTAGTCCCAAATCATCTTTACATACTATAATCCTACTCCCCCGTATAACTTAAATCACTTGCGGCGGAGTTAGTGGAAACCCATAGCAAAAGACTACAGGATAAAAATAGAAATAGTCTACTTCCACGTAAACTAACAAACTGTCGACCGGTTTCGGTTGTTACACCATCATTAGTATCATCAGATTCTATCGTGTGCTGATGATGGTGTAACAACCGAAACCGGTCTACAGTTTGTTAGTTTACGTGGAAATAGACTATTTCTACTCCCCTGACGGTTATACGGTGGATATACTAATGCCGGTAGGACCTCATGTTTATTGATATCTAACGTGTTTTACTTCCATGTTCCAGTTATATAGGAATGGAAGTGTGGTGATACCGTCAAAAATAGGTGTTCGAGAAAACTGTGGAATTGTTCAGAAGCACTCAAAACCAGTTTCTAGAGGGTTTTCCGCTTAATGTCGCTCCATACGTATGTACGCCCATACGTATGAACGTAAGTTGGAAATTCAAATGGTCATAGCTTCCTCAAAATGTGATCTTTTCTTATTTTCTTTTTGTTCACATTTTGGTTTTTCATATTTATTCATAACTTTTCAATTTGAGATGAGAGCGAGCTTTCTAGGTGGGAAAATCATGGATGTATGGCGGGTTTTCCGATTTCCCGATTTTCAACGATAACTGCCGTAAAACAGTACTTAAGTTGGTGGGTGCGGTTTGATCCAAAATGACCGTTAGGATGTTTGGATCATGCCTATTGATTTTTGAGCTCGATCGCACTCGGTATGGCTAATTGATAACAAAAAATATGTACATGGGTCCAACATGTTCTAGGTTAACTAGCTACAAGTAAATGACGTTGGTGTGGTGTCAGAAAGTGGTTGAAAGTGAGATTTCTATGCAAGTATATTTTGTTTCCTTGCTCAGTAGGTATAAAATATTCTCATGATCGGCCTGTCAAGCGAACTTGAGCAGCCAGTCGGCCAGTCGGGGCCCTGCCGCCAAACTTGTTTCCATACTATTACGAAGAACATGGTCGTGTGGCAATCTCCACAGCGGACAGAAATGACCTCCAAAATCAAAGTTTTTTGGCACATTGCTCTGTGTAACTATCAGAAAGCCATTCAAACAGTTCTTCGTTGGGAGAAAAAGTTGTGGGCGATCAAACTCTGCGTCCATTGAACGCCAAATTCGAAAAATAAGGTAAATATAGGAATTTATACGAACTAAATAACTCGCGAAGAAATTGTGGAAACTCATTTCAAAGAAAAACGGAGTTATAAAAAAGTTGTCTATTTCCACTAATGCACGAAAGAACGCGAAAAATACACTGTTATACCGGTTTTGGTGATCAAACCATCGTCAATAATAAACTATAATATGTACTAACAGTACAAGAACAGTCATGAAACCGGTATAACAGTGTATTTTTCGCATTTTTTTCGCTCATTAGTGGAAATAGACAACTTCTCAATAATTAACTCATTTTGCTTTCTCACTACCGAAGGAAGGGAAGTCTTGGATTGATGATTGAGAAAAAAATTTGTCCTTCAAAATTTAAATTTCCACTACCATTTTTCGTTTCAGACATCAAGGAAAATCTTTGGTTTCGTGTCTGTCTGTCTGTGGTAATTCCTTGTAACGCCCATAACTACCCGAAATAATGGTCGAAGTCGACTGAAATTTGGAAGGTAGGTGCGGGTTGGGTCACAGATGGACCCATAAAAAATCACTGAAAAAGTACCGTAACTTTCGACTGCGCATGCGCAAACGTGAAATAATTGGAACACCCATAACTCCCCTTAATATCGTTGAAATGAGTTCAAACTTGGAGGGTCGGTCAGGAATAATGGGTACTTTTCGGTTATACCCCCCCCCCCCCCCCCACAGTCAGTTGCGTCTTCAACACGCCCGCCCGAAGTGTCTAGGTTGGATACAAAGGTCAGGAGATGAGGATCGGGAATAATGTCTTCTCGATGGATTGGTTGGTGAAATAATTTAATTTACACTTCGGGCGAACGTGTTGAAGACGCAATTGACTTGTGGGGGGGGGGGGGGGTATACCGAAAAGTATACAAAAATCATTGAAAAAGTACCGTAACTTTCGTCTGTGCACGCGCAAGCGTGAAATGCTTGAAACGCCCATAACTACCTTAAATATCGTTGAAATGAGTTCAAATTCGGGGGGTCGATCAGGAATAACACTTTGATAGTTTCGTATGAATTTCATCAGAATCGTACGGTAACGTTCGCCTGCACATGCGCGAACATGAAATGTTCGTTCCGTCTACGCATGCGCAAACGTGAAATACTGAAACGCCCAAAACTACCTTAAATATCGTTGAAATGAGTTCAGATTTGGAGGGTCGATGAGGAATAATACTTTGTTAATTCCATATGGGTTTCATTGGAATCGTACTGCGACGTTCGTCTGCGCATGCGCGAACCTGAAATGCTGACAGTTTCCTTGTAACGCTTCTAACTACGCAAAAAATAGTCGTAGAGAGTTGAAATTTTGAGGGTACACGCGGGTTGGATCACAGATGGTCCCGTATCAAAACGAGCCTACCCAGCTATTCTATACGTTCATGTGATTCAAGTGAGGAAGCTATACTGACTACTCGAATTGGCAGACGTTGTTTGTTTGCATCGGAATTTCACTGGTAACTTAGCTGCGGGCCCCGACGAGTGTTATGTATCTGTTATCATGTTATAACTATTTTGGTTTATTATTTTCAAAGAACCAACCGATTTGAAACTCCTGCAATGATAGGGATGCAGCGATGTGAATTTTTTTTTTAAATTATTTTTTGGGGAACCACAGTCCTGCATGTTGAAAGAACCACTGCCGATAATGGGAACAGTTCCCTTCAATCAACTGCGGCGCCCTCATCAACCCGTCCAGGACGCTTATTTTAAATTCAGGTGCAGAATAAACTACTGCGGTATTCCCAATGACAGAGGGTCGGTGGGGTGGGGTGGGATTACAGTTTGAGGATTGATTGGCTGGAACAGCGATAACCCGAATAATTCCCCGAGTAGTCAAGCTACTGACGTGGTGGGCCTAATTGGTGCTCCTCGCGTGTCATTTCATAACCGCTCACATCATTAATCAGGTGTGTTCACGAATGTGTACGAACGTTACGTCAGTCTACCCGGATATCTCATTCCGATTGGTTCACCGCAGAACAGCCCGAGTTCGCTTCAATATTTTACTATGTTATGCTCCTCTGGATGTCAACAACCCACGTACATTCAGTATCAGCCTGTAGTTATGGTGAAATCAGTTGACAGAAACCATGTTAAAGCTCCGTTTGTATTATTAGACCATAATATGTTCGTAACTATACTGTTCTGCTCAACAACTTCAAAACGCTCCAAATCTTCGGCAACATTTTCTCTTCATAAGTACACTAAATTCTCGAGTAGAATTTGCGTGTTCGAATGGAAAGATGTGAGTTCCGTGGAACGAAATTTTACAGGATCGAACCAACGTTTACAGGATTAAGAATAGGTCATTCACATCATTTGAATTATAAAAAAAGTATTGATCACAGAAAGCTGATCTACGCAGAAGGGGCATCTATAAGGGTAAATTATTACATACGGTGTCTTACACAACGGTTTCTCACGCAACTGTTTATTGCACTACGGTTTATTATTTACGTGCTCCATGAATAACAACAAATAATTATTATTTATCCAGCACATTTTTATCAACGTGTAATTCCCGGGCCGGCTCTAATATTTCGGGCTTTCCTTGGGGGAGCTGTTGGGTAAGTATTGACCACAGAATACTGATCTACGCAGAAGGGGCATCTATACGGTAAATTATTACACAACGGTTTATAATTTTACCTTATGCTTCATGAATAACAACAAACAATTAATTATTGAATTATTGAATCCCTCGCATTTTTATGAAATTGTGTTTCCGGGACAGGCTCCTATAGTCAGTTTAGGGCTATCCTGGGGGGAGCTCGACGGCAGCTATTGACCACAGAAAACAGTGATCCACGCAGAAGGGGCATCTATACAGGTAAATAATAAACCGTTGAGTAATAATTTGCTGCATTTTTCAATTTTCATTCCTAATTAGGTTATTAGTCGGACCCACCCCGTGAATTTCTTGGGGAATATTTTCCGTTTTAATGTGAAAAATGCAGCAAATTATTACACAAAGGTTTATTATATACCTGTGTAGATGCCCCTTCTGCGTAGATCACTGTTTTCTGTGGTCAATTATACCCTCGACCTCCCCCCAGGAAAGCCCTAAATCGAGTACTGGAGCCGGCCCCGGGATTAAAGTTTCCTACAAATGCGCAGGATTCAATCATTGAATCATTAATTATTTTGTAGTTATTCATGAACCATAAGGGAACTAATAAACCGTTGTGTAAAAATTTACCTGTATATTATAGTAGTAGGTATAACTAGCTGTGTTGCCCGTCGCTGACGGGTAGAACTCGGGGTGGGTCCATCTGACTTTGTTACCTCTCGCAGAAGTAAACCTCCTTATGTCCTTCCCTGGTCATAGAAACATTTAAATACGCAAGATGGGTTCGATCCATTGAGCCGTTTTCGAGAATGTAATTTTTTTATGTTTCGGCTTCCCTATAAACCCCCACCCCTATCCATCGGATCTGGAAGTAAACCCCCCTATGTCCTTCCCCGGTCATAGAAACATTTAAATACGCGAGATGGGTTCGATCTATTGAGCCGTTATCGATAATTTAATTTTTTTATGTTTCAGCGTCCCTATAAACCCCCACCCCTATCCATCTGATCCGGAAGTAAACCTCCTTATGTCCTTCCCCGGTCACTAAAACATCTAAATACGCGAGATGGGTTCGATCCATTGAGCCGTTTTGGCGTGATTGAAAGACAAACAGACAAACAGACAGACACCACGATCACCTGTAAATCTATACATATAATAAAACAGTGTCTGTTTGTTTGTCTGTTTGTTTGTCTCGGCATCAATTGAGAACGGCTGAACGTAGAAAGTTGCGGCTGGTACCATTTGACGCAGAATTTATCTGGGAAGGTTTATGAAAAATCCGCATTTGAATCTGTCCATCCGTTGAAACGCTATGAATTAAATACTACTAAAAAACTTGTTATAATCACTTCTATGATGACGTTTATGCTTATAATAACTTTGAACGGTTGGACGTAAATCCGATTGTAATTAGATTCTGGATTCAGCTCGACGAGTACATTCAAGTGGTACTTCAATCAGGATGTTAGTGGGAGGGGGGTACAGGTTATGTGAGGGGGGGGGGGGGGGTCTACAGAAATTTCAAAACTACTTGACCAATTGGAGTGCAGCTTTGGGAATTTGTTGTGTGAACATTGAGGAATGTTTCTAACCAGGTAGGGAGGGTTCATATGATACGGGGGGGGGGGGGGGGGGTTAAAGGCAGTTAGGGTTGGCATTGGGGAAGGTTTCTGATCAGTTGAGGAGGGGGGGATACAGGCATATTAAAATACATGACCGTTGGCTCCATTTATTTAAATCGCAGCAACACGCGTCGGTTCAAATAGTATAATATATCATAAAACTGTTATGAGTGGGGCCTGTCCTAAAGGGGGTGTCTGTTCTACCGTTGCGAAGCGCGGGTACACAGCTAGTTTAGTTATATAGATGAACCATTGTGTAATAATTTTCCTTTGTGTAATAATTTGCCCATAAATAATAGTTCAACGGTTGTTCAAGTTTCAAAGGTACCTATCAACATAAACCAGCCCCTTCTAAATAGATGGTATAATAATGAACCGTTGTGCATCAATTTACCTTTGTGTAATGATTTACCCATCAATAGTACTTCAACGTTTGTTCAAGTTATACCTATCAACAAACTCCAAAAGAGCAATCATTTTTCAAATGAAATAATATCACAGAACAACCAACTCGACTTCATACTCCGTCAATATAATCGCAGGCGCTCCCCAGCAATGATTATCTCGGGCCAATTCCCAATAAATTGTTGCCGCGTCCCTAGTGATGATATTTGGGCTGAATGTATACAATTTCATGCACCCTCCTTTTGAAAAAGCCTGTCGGTGCAAACATCGGGGCTCAAAAAACGCCCAAGTTAGAGAACTATTTAAAACCGTTATAAATTCGAGATAACGGCGTCCTGGAAATTTCAACCCCTATTTTTCACCCCTTAGGGATGACTGACATTAACGCCGAGCTTCGTGGACCAACTAGACCCCGAACGGAACCTATAACCCAAATTTCATCAATTTTGTTTCATGGTAACTAAGAAAAGTGTGAAGTATGGCGTACTGCGGACGGACAGATATTTTTTTATTGCAGTTTCGGATTCTACATAGGCTTGAAACGGAAACCATCAAATTTTGAGGGGAGTACAATTTTTTTTCATGCTCGATTCCAAAGGTTCATTATTGAAAATAATAAACCAAAACTAGGCATCAAAATTTGATAGGTTCCGTTTTCTTCACCTCTTTTTACAGATACAGATTATTATGTTCATTCGATTCATCGTTGAAATGGTAAACTAAACATTCTGTTCCTATAGCCTGTTATCGACCTTGTACAGTACACCCCCCCCCCCCCCCCCATTTCAGTAAAATGACTCGAGGACGTTTTGATGGAGACGATGGTTTGATAATAATTTCCTATAGATTGATGTATGAAATGGTTATGATACGTACAAAGTTGAGGGTTCCAGTAGTTTGACATTTTGTCTCGACCTCAAGTGATTTCCAAGGAAGTTGGCTCATTTCTGAGTTCAGGGACCAAACCAACGTGTTCCCCGCTCCCCGCTCACAGGCTGCTCCCCCCACAAAATCCCTCGTTCTGCTGAAAATGGAAGCACAAAAAAAGCAAAGAAACCCCCCGAACCACCATAAATTACGGAGTTTTCATTTCCCTGCATAGGGCGAACCTCGGACTGCGAACAATACTCTCCGCCGCTAAATCACAAGCCAAATATGCCTGGGCGTTTTATCGCGACTGGTAAATATGTTTCCAAAGCTTTCTAACCTCTTTCCCAGTTTTCCGGCTTTTAATCCTGAAGCTGAATCAAGGCGCAGATATTGTGGATTGAGCCCATTTGATCCCCTCTGCAGTTTGGTCTTTATCACATTTCAAAACGGCCGCGGAAATTGCCGAAAGCCCTATCAACATAATTGGTCAATCATCGGGAATGTGATTCAATATTACTGATTGAACGGTCAAAATAGAGCGATACCGACGGTTGGGTGTAGTTTTGTGGAATGACATATCTATAATTAGTTCCAACGTTCATCTCGGCGAATGCACGCACGGCCAAAGAAGGGCAATTAGCGTTGTGAATCCCAGATGACAGTGATTCAATTTGATTCCCGGTCTGATGTACCGGTACATTCTGCAGGACAAAAGCTGTCGTTGTTAGCATTTATTCGTCGACCAGAAACATTTCGCAACATCCGTTTCTGAAACAGAACGCAGTACTAAAACATGGAAAATAATACCTCAAAAGCTCATGTTGCTAACATGTTACCTACTAAAACACAAAAACATTGAAACAGCTATCTCTGGTGGTTTCCACAAATTTTGGCCCCAAAACACGAATAAGGTATACGCTCCTTTTTTTAAAATAAATTATCTCTGATCATTGATAGTACCATTTAACCGCCTTGATCCACGTGTTGATACTACTTCCAGCGTTATTCTACAAACTGATGGTGATTTCAGACGATTTCCCAGGTTTTTGACTTATAAAAAATCAATTTCGGGAGCTGAACATCTGGTAGAACCTCAATTTTCTATTCTTTGGTCAAAATCGACTTCATATTCGGTCTTCTCGTCCCCAAAAACATGAAAAACGATAACTTAAAAGCTCATGTTACCAACATGTTGCTAAAACGCAAAAAGTACCTATTTTTACACACGTTTTCACTCATAACACCCCTGGGTATATTCCGATCGGGCTGAAAAGTTTCGGGACACAACTCGGGCCCAAATGGAGCATGTGTGCGAAAGATCGAATTTTTGAGACCGAAAATGAAGCCTGTACACTTGATACGGTGGTCGGCGTACGACGTACGGCGGACGGCGGACGGACATTGCATTTTTGGAATCTACGCATCTTGAAACGGAAAAGAAAAATTTTTGAGGGGGTGTTATAAAAATTGTTTGCTGAGCGAATACATAGGTGTATTATTCACAGAATAAATTACCAAAAGTACCTATTTTTACACACATTTTCACTCATAACGCCCCTGGGTATATTCCAATCGGGCTGCAAGGTTTTGGGACACAACTAGGGCCCAAATGGAGCATGTGTGCGAATGAACGCATTTTTTAGACCGAAAATGAAGCCGGTATGCATGATACGGCGGACGGCGTACGGATATAATTGCATTTTGGTTTATTATTCTGTGAATAATACACCTGTGTAATCGCTCAGCAAAAATTTTTTGTTACACGCCTTCTAAATTTGTTGTTTTACGTTTCAAGGTGAGTAGATTCCAAAAATGCAATGTTCGTACGCCGTCAGCCGTATCACGTGTACCGGCTTCATTTTCGGTCTCAAAAATTCGTTCTTTCGCACACATGCTCTATTTGGGCCCTAGTTGTGTCCCGAAACTTTTCAGCCCGATCAGGATATACCGAGGGGTGTTACGAGTGAAAATGGGTATAAAAATAGGTCCTTTTTGTGTTTTAGTAACATTTTATTAACATGAGCGTTTGAGGTATCGTTTTCCATATTTTTTGGGACGAGAAAACCGAATATTAGGTTGGTTTTGACCAAAGAATGGAAAATTGAGGTTCTACAAGTGGTTCTGCTCTCAGAATCGATTTTGTATGAGTCAAAAACCTGGGAAATTGTCTGAAATCACCATCAACTTGTATAATAACACTGGAAAAAGTGTCAACAGGTGAATCAAGACAATTAAATGGCACCACCAGTGATCAACGATAATTTGAGAAAAAAAGGGCGTACTTAATTGGTGTTTTGGGGGCCAAAATTGGTGGAAACCATCAGAAATAGCTATTCGAATTATTTCACGTGAAAGAAACAATAAATGAACACATTGTACATTATGTCCAATAGAATAATAAACCCATGTGACAAGGACTTTGCAGCGTTTGTGGAATCCACGCACCTTGAAACGGAAAAGAAAAAATTTTGAGGGGGTGTTAAAAACTTTTTGCTGAGCGAATACATAGGTGTATTATTCACAGAATAATAAACCAATATCTGAGAGCCTCATCCCTCTCACAGTGTTCACCTCCTCTAGCCTAAATTCCTCTGTTCGACTTGGTTACCTATGTTTCGTGTAAATGAATTGCGAAATCTCAATTCTGAAAATTTCAGGGATGTATATAAATAATAATATTGAATTCTAAATAGGATAATTGCTATTTTTGCTATTGATTGCTATTTTTGAAGTGTTACAATATAATGTAATCACGTCTTTTCGATTTTCTGTTCGCAGGTAAGAATGTAACGCATGGAATAATATTGGAGAAGAACGTAAGTTCCTAGCATAAGTTCTCCGCTAGATGCTAACAGAAACCCTTGATAGTGGAACTGTAAGTATCGATTTTGTGAGTTTATGAACGGCATGAACACTCGCAAATAATACATTTTTCACTTTTACTTCCATGCTACTATTATAAAGGAATACCGTCAACAATAGGTCTTTGGAAAACCATGGAATCGTGTTCAGAAGTTCTCAAAACGAGTTACATGCTCATGCGTGCGCCTTGTATTATGTGCGTCTGTTGGAACTTCAAATTGGTCCTTAAAATACGATCTCTTTCTGACTTTCTTTCTGGGTTTTGTGCAGCTCGTTAAACTCTTCAATTTGAGATGAGAACTAGCTTTCTAGGCGGAAAAAGAAGGAAGGTTTTCTAATTTTCGATTTTCAACGATAACTTCCGTAATACTGGACCAAAATTGGTGCGATTATGCTAAAATTTCTGTTAGGATGTCACTTTCATGCCTATTGATTTTTTACTCGATCGCGTTTTTGATTTAGTTAATTGACGGTAAAAACGCTGCAAAGTCCTTGTTACATGGGTTTATCATTCTACTGGACATACCTACAGAAATGTTGGCTGTTCATTTACTGTTTCGTTCATGTGCAATTATTGAAATGGCTATTAACATGTTTAATGTTTTAGGGCTGGGGGTCATTCTGTGAATTCCGACACGCAAATATGCAACGTTTTTCATTGGTTACTACACAGTTTTACTACCTTCTGTTGTAGCAACCATAAAGAATATCGCACTCGAAAGAAACAAGAGTCAATAGCTACGTTTATCATTGGTTACTACACAGTTACTACCTTCTGTTGTAGCAACCATATGTTGATGGCGAGTTCTATAATAAGTACAGTAAATGCAACATTATACTTGTAGAGTTCAGTGAAATTGTGGCTTTCATTTTTTCTTGACATTAAAAAACTATATCTAATTTCTCCCTTGCGAGGGAAAAACATTAAACATGATTTAATGTTTTTCCCTCTCAAGGGAGAAATTTAAACTGAGATCAATTTTGATAGTTTCAACCAATCTTGGCCCCCAAAAACACGAATTAGGCTCGGTTTTTTTTAAACAGATTATTTCTGATCATTGATAGTACCATTTAATTGTCTTGATTCGCCTGTTGATTCTGCTTCTAGTGTTATTATACAAATCGATCTTCTTGCCCTAAAAAACATGGAAAACGATACATCTCGCTCATCTATATAACTAAATTTACAGGTGATTTTCGTGGTGTCTGTCTGTCTGTTTGTCTTTCAATCACGCCAAAACGGCTCAATGGATCGAACCCATCTCGCGTATTTGAATGTTTCTATGACCAGGGAAGGACATAAGGAGGTTTACTTCCGGATCAGATGGATAGGGGTGGGGGTTTATGATCCACCACGCAAAAACGGCTGAATGGATCAAAGCCATCTCCCGTATTCAGATGGCTGGTTCCTAGCTATGATAATTACCTTTTTGTCTTTAACATTATAACAATTTCTAAAGGGACATGTAAGAGATATAATCTGTAAAGCGATAGGTAACAAAGTCAGATGGACCCACCCCGAGTTCTACCCGTCAGCGACGGGCACAACAGCTAGTGTTCACTAAAACCTCAAAAATTTCTCGAAAACCCCTATTTTTATACCCTTTTGTCTTCCATAACACCTCTGGGCGTGTGCCGATCGGGCTGCTGTGTTTCGGAGCACAACAAGGATCCAAATATGTTACTATAGGTACCTCAAAAGCTCATGTCACTAGCATGTTGCTAAAACACAGACAGTCCCTATTTTTATACACATTTTCACTCATAGCACCCCAGGGTATATTCCGATCGGGCTGCAAAGTTTCGGGACACAACTAAGGCCCAAATGGAGCTTGTGTGCGAAAGAAGGAATTTTTTAGACCAAAAATGAAGCCGGTATGCATGATACGGCGTATGGACATTACATTTTCTGAATCTTCGCACCTTGAAGCGTAAGAACAAAATTTTGAGGGGGTGCTATTGGTTATCGATCCGCTCTCCTCTCAAACAACGCCCTAAGTGTAACAGGAAGAAATAAATACCTACCAACATTTTTTCAAGGGGAAAAATGCTCTAGGCTTCACACTACCCTGATATAAATAACTATGTATCTAACGCCGAGAAACTAACTGGAACTTTTGATTTTCACCAACTTTATATTAACTGATTGTGTTTATCAAAATAGAAAGAGACAAAAACAAAATAACCAATTATAGAGCTCTGGTATTTGTAAGTAATGAACGACAATCTCCTATGTGCGTAGAAAGTTACCTAGCTACTGATGATCTCTGTATGTATTTGACGTCAACGTCATTGACATTTACGAGCTGTAAAGAAGAAATTGGTCAACAGGACATTATGTTAGGTATTTCATTCAATATTCTCTACTCCTTCCTACACCAACCTCACAACCCACCAATCATAATATATTGACGTTCCCAGAACTAAGTTCTGCACAGTTAGACCCAAATGGGAGTCAAATCACTGCAAGAAGAACCGTGGAAGCGGCAGCCTCGGCGTTGCACCCAAATTCCGTCAACACAACGTTGGGAATGGTTCAAAAACACGGATTAGGCTCCTTTTTTTTCGTATGCGTGATACGGCGGACGGACATTGCATTTTTGGAATCTACGCACCTCGAAACGAAACGTAAAACGAAAAACGAACGTAAAAGAAAAATTTTCAAGGGGGTTTTATACAAATTTTTTGCTGAGCGAATAAATAGGTGTATGATTCACAGAATAATAAACCAAAATGTGTCGATGGGTCCAAAATTTCCCAGGTTTATTTGCTAAATGTCGTTGATTTGGACCAGAAAATGGTTGAAAGTGGCTGTTTACGCTCCATCAGTTAGGTTAGATAGCTAAGATGTCAACAAAATCGCGAATCTCCTCGCTGCATGCACACTTCAAGTTCGCCACCTCCACCCGATCCACGTGAAACTCTGCTACTCTCTGGAGCAGAGAAAACTCAAAATATCACTTTAAGAAATTCAAAATCTAGTTACTTGACCCTGATTAGTTCTTGAACCTCATCAAACTAGTTGTTACTCCACAGAAGGTAGGTACACTATTCATAAAGTACCTTGGAATTTGAGGTCAAATAACGGATGGTTTTCGTCACGGGCTCTTGGACTATGGGTAAAACTGGAAAGAAGGTAATCGACGAAAGCTTTTCCCCCCTCGAGTGTGTCCCACCATCGAACTATTCGACGATCAGCATTCCTGGACTTTATAGAAGTTATTTGCTTTGTATTATTTTATTTTATTTATTTTATTTTACATTAGGGCAAGGAGCTCCTTAATTTTGTTCATTTCAATCAATTTATCGTCGTCTGGAGAGATTTTGAATTATAGCCGGATATTGTAGCAAGTAAACGGCGTTCGTATTATTCAAAACCATACCCGCTACAAGAGTGAGTTTCTATGCAGGTTTAGATAATATTTAAACTAAATTATAGTTGCCTCCAATAACTTTTCTTCCTCCTGAGGTCATCACTCCAGAGTTGTTATGTGTGTTAAATCACTTGCGGCTGAGTAGTGGAAATCCATAGCAGAAAACTACAGGATAAAATAGAAATAGTCTATTTCCACGTAAACTAACAAACTGTAGACTGGTTTCGGTTGTTACACGATCATCGGTTCTATCGTGTACTGATGATGGTGTAACATCCGAAAGTACTGACGATAGTATGTACTGATGATGGTGCAACAACCGAAACCGGTCTTCAGTTTGTTAGTTTACGTGGAAAGAGACTATTTCTATTTTTATCCTGTAGTTTTTTTAAATTATGATGCTCATGGATGCCTGAATGGATGCTTTATATTTTGGTTTGTTATACAGGTAGTTAGTTCAATCGTTATTTTTTTTGGCATATAAAACTCAATGCTTGTTTGGGTGTATTCGGGTTTTTTCCAGCGTGCTCTTCAAAGTCAAACACCTGCGGATAACATGGGCTACGTGAACAGCGTCCGCCTGATCAGCTGAGTGAGCCCAACGAGCAATTTCTTTCCTATTCAACCTACAAGACTCAAATCGGAATGGAGCCTCTGTAGTGGGACTGCTTTGAATGACAAAGTGGGTCCCCGCCCTGATCAGCTGACTTAGCTCTGAGAGCACTTGGTTTATTATTCTGTGAATAATACACCTATGTATTCGCTCAGCAGAAAATTTTTATAACACCCACTCATTTTCGGTCTAAAAAAATCGTTCTTTCGCACATACAGCTCCATTTCGGCCCTGTTTGTGTCCCATAACCTTGCAGCCCGATCGGAATATACCCAGGGGTGTTATGGGTGAAAATAGGTACAAAAATAGGTATACTTTTTGTGTTTTCGTAACATGTTACTAACACGAGCTTTTGAGGTATATCGCTTTCCATGTTTTTGGGACGAGAAGACCGAATATGAAGTCGATTTTGACCAAAGAATGGAAAATTGAGATTCTAACGAAGTTTCAGCCTTAATTTCACTTTAAATTTCGGTCTAAAATGGTCGTTTTTCCGCATACAGTTTGGGTCCCCATTTGGGAACACATTTGGGTCCTAGTTGTGCTCCGAAACTCGGCAGCCCAATCGGAATACACCCAGGGGTGCTGTAGGAGAAAAGTGGGTATAAAAATAGGGATTTTCGAGGGATGTTCGAGGTTTTATTTAACATGACCGTTTTCCATGTTTTGCAGGGCGAGAATACCGAAGATTAAGTTGATTTTGACCGAAGAGTGGAGAATTGAGGTTTTAACGAAGGTTAAGCTCCCGAAATTCATTTTTTATGAGTCAAAAACATGGGAAATTGTCTGAAATCACCATAGATTTGTATAATAACACCAGACGTAATATCAACAGGGGAGTCAAGACAATTAAATGGTACTATCAGTGATCAAAGATAATCTGTTAAAAAAAGCCGAGCCTCATTCGTGTTTTTGGGGGCCAAGATTGGTGGAAACCATCAAAAATAGCCATTTCAATAATTGCACATCAAAGAAACAATAAATGAACAGCCAAAATTTCTCCAGTATGTCCAGTAGAATAATAAAGCCGTGTGACAAGGACTTTGCAGAGTTATTTCCTGTTCACTGTGCAATGCGCGGGTAATCGAGCTAGTTCAGCATGAAATGCTTACCATACCGGCGAATTCCTGGGTTAAAGAGACAGTTGAACAGTTGACTGGAAGAAGCGGAAAATTCAGGGCATCGAAAGGAGGGGAGTAGTAGGGATTGAGATGAGGTTTGACCTATTACTGACCTATTGGACCTATTCAAATCGGAACGATTTGACGTCACAGTGTAAGTTGAGCGTCTCAAGTTCGATGCGCATTGGGGAATAGGTACATGGGCAAAACGTTCACCTACCCTTCTACCATCGCTTGAGCCCACTCATTCAATTGTGATCATTATTCATGACCAATGAAAAATATAATTTTAGAATGAAACCAGTCAGTTTCTGACGTATGGCTAAGGGTCACTTCGAGCTGTATTAATAGTCAGCGTGTTAAATCAAATCATCACCAAGGAATTTTGTTCTTTCTTTGTGGATATTGTTCATATTATTGTTCCTCCAAAAGCCGTGATCGATAATCAATAAGTTTAGCCACTCGCTGAAGAGAATCTCACAAAGCATAGCTGAGACTTCAGCTTTGTCACTCTTCATAACCTTTTTAGTATAACATATTTTCGGTTTCCTTTGTTCCCTTCAAGCTGGCTCTTATAAAATCCCCTTGAATTTCAAACATTCTTTCCGCGAGACAGTTAATATGAAGGGCGAACCGTACGAGATTTTTCCGCCTGCTTGCTAAGTATTCATGTGATGGGGGAGGTAGGTCAATAACATTGATAACGGTCTGAGGGAGACGTGTAACAGAAAAGGCTTGAAGCACGATTCCTGAAAACAGGAGTTATATGGGTGAGTACTGAATAGAATGAACGCGATTTGGATTTGTGAACTCATAAATTTCTCATCGAATTAACTGCTCACGTGTATTTATCGCTATTTATCGTTATTTATCGCGTATTTATCATGTATATTCATCGTGTGTGAATATGTGTGTGTATATCGTGTGTAAATAAAATGTGTAAATTTATCGCGCGTAAATAAAACGTGTGGGTATATATCGTGTACAAATAAACACGTATATTTATCTTGTATAAATAATCACTTATATTTATCATTATTGATCACGTATATTTACCGCGTATTTATCACGTATATTCATCGTGTGTGAGTAAAATGTGTGTGAATAAAATGTGTGTGAATAAAATGTGTAAATTTATCGTGTGCATATAAAATGTAGCGTGTGTAAATTTATCATTATTTATCGTTATTTATCACTTATATTTATCTATCGCGTATTTATCACGGATATGCATCATCGTGTGTGAATAAAATGTTTGTAAATAAAATGTGTAAATTTATCGCGTGTAAATAAAATGTTTGTGTATATTAATTTATCGTGTATAAATAAACACGTATATTTATCGTGTATTTACCACGTATATTTATCGCTGTTTATCGTTATTTCTCACGTATATATGTATCGCGTATTTATCATGTATATTTATCACGTCTATTCATAGTTTGTGAGTTGTGAGTAAAGTGTGTGTGTGTGTGTGTGTGTGTGTGTGTGTGTGTGTGTGTGTGTGTGTGTGTGTGTGTGTGTGTGTGTGTGTGTGTGTGTGTGTGTGTGTGTGTGTGTGTGTGTGTGTGTGTGTGTGTGTGTGTGTGTGTGTGTGTGTGTGTGTGTGTGTGTGTGTGTGTGTGTGTGTGTGTGTGTGTGTGTGTGTGTGTGTGTGTGTGTGTGTGTGTGTGTGTGTGTAAATAAAATGTGTAAATTCATCGTGTGTAAATAAAATATAGCGTGTGTAAATTTATCATTATTTATTTATCGCTATTTATCGTTATTGATCAGGTGTATATATATATATATATATATATATATATATATATATATATATATATATATATATATATATATATATATATATATATATATATATATATATATATATATATATATATATATATATATATATCGCGTATTTGTCACTATATTTATCGTGTATTTATCACGTATATTCATCGTGTGTGAGTAAAGTGTGTGTAAATTTATCGTGTGTAAATAAAATGTAGGGTGTGTAAATTTATCATTACTTATCGTTATTTATCACTTACCTATATTTACCTATCGCGTATTTATCATGTATATTCATCATGTGTGAATAAAATTTGTGTAAATCGTGTGTAAATAAAATGTGTAAATTTATCGTGTGTAAATAAAATGTGTAAATTTATCGTGTGTAAATAAAATGTGTGTGTATATTTATCGCCTATTTATAATGTATTTTCGAATATTTAGTGCCAACTTTACCGCGGGCTCGAATGATTTGTCAACAGCGTAGGTATTTGAAACGTTTCAAGTGTGACTGTCCCAATTCCGAACACCCGAGGTATTTTATGGAAGATACAAGAAGAGTTTCAATTTTAGAGCCAGGAATAGTCAGTTATACTTCTATAATAGCTGGATGCTGAAAATTGCATGGCGTTGCCGCATTTCACTACAGCGTCGTACATCGCCATAATATATCTATTAGATTCTCAGCAGGGGTTTCAATATTAAAATAATAAAACTTGTTAAAAAAGCGAAAGAAATATTATATTACAAACAAAACAGACGTGTCAAGGAGTTTACCCAGAATGTCCCTACCCCACCATTAGGGAGATTATATATATCCAAGGTCTACGTTTCTGAAGTCACGTAGACCATACTGGTGGCGTCGGCGAGGCGAGGGAAACAATCAGGTGACTTCAATGAGTAGGTAGGTACCAGAAAACACTGCACTGAAAAAATGGAAAAATATACAGTATTCCGAAATATCTACCATATCTCAAATTGATCAAAATCCTAATGACTGGAGCGAAAAATTGACGACATGGACCTACGAATTTCGAAATTCCGACAAGCAGATAGCGGATTTGGCATTCCAACTCTATTTGAAGTCAGCAATTCGAAGCGGGCAATAAGCTCACGACAGAAAAATAATCATTTGTCTGTTTTTTTCTCAAAATCCAGAACTTGCTTGGGAAGTTGTAGGAAAATGAATTTGAATTTGATCAGCCACAAAAAAAGATTGCCATATGAATTGGCAGTCATTCGAGTTATTAGCATACCATAGCATGTCATTTTTGTGGCTGACGACCAATTGGCCGTTTAATCAATATTGTGCAATTATTATCGTGTACCTATGAGAAAATCCATTTTTTCTGTCTTTGTTTTGTTATTTGGAATTCAATAACACGGTTAAAACGAAGAAGAAAAAATTATACATCTTTCCGAAGTGGAGAAGAAGATTCTAAAGTCTCAGCCTTTTGAGTAAAAGGCGGCATCCCGAAAGCTCTGGAGAAACCCTTTTCCACCCCTCCAAATCTGAACTCATTTCAACGATTCCTATGAATTTCATATGAAACGATCAAAGAATTAATCCTGGTCGACCCTCCACTTTTGAACTCATTTCAACGATATTTAGGGTAGTTATGAGCTTTTCAAGTATTTCACGTTTGCGCATGCTCAGACGAAAGTTACTGTACTTTTTCAATGATTTTGGTATGGGACCATCTATGACCCAAGCCGATTTCCTAATTTCAGTCGATTTCGACCATTATTTCGGGTAGTTATGGGCGTTACAAGGAATTACCACAGACAGACAGACAGACACGGAACCAAAAATGTTTCTTGATGTTTGAAACGCAAAATGGTAATGGAAATTTAAATTTTGGTAATGGAAATGTGAACAAAAACGCGCGGTGGTTACAGACGATAGAGTCTGCTTGGCGGATAAGGAAACGCAAACGAGTAATAAAACCCAAAAATTTAATTATTTCAACTCCAGCACTTAGCGGGCATTGTTTTGAGTTTAGTTCGGCGGACCAATGAGAGACTACACCCTTTTGCTTGCCACTTTCCCGCCATAGAACAAATCTCAGTATTTCAATACATTTTCTAAAATTATAGGTGCACTGAATTATTTTATCTAATGACTTCATTCGTTTTTCTTTTAAGCCATTAGGTACCTTTCACAAAAAATTTATAAAAATCGATGAAAATTTCCTATTGTCTACAAGTAAATAATTTTTCGGGATGTCCCTTAGAATCTATTGTTCTTAATAAGGGGTTCTCCTAGTGTTTTCAGTTATTGAGGGAGGGGGACAGCCTTATGCCTAGGGAAAAGATAACAACGTACAAATCAATTCAAACTGTTCAAAACTTGGTAGATGTTCTTTTGGAATCGATTCAGTTAGGGGAGTGGTTTCGCAACGAACGTCAGAATGTCGGTGGGGGTATAGAAATTGTGCTATTTGATATTTTTGGTTTTTAGTTACAGAAGGAGTCAATATCATTTTACCATTTTGCTTCCTCTCTACCGATTGGATTCGTGATTGAGAAAAAAAAAGTAAGTCCTCCAAACTAAAAATTTCCACTTCCATTTTGCGTTTAATACATCAAGGAACATTTTTGGTTCCGTGTCTGTCTGTCTCTCTGCGGTCAGTTCCTTGTAACGGCCAAAACTACCCGAAATATGCGCTGAAATTCGGGGGTTAGGTGCGCGTTGGGTCACAAATGGTCCCATACCAAAATCATTGAAAAAGTATTGTAACGTTCGTCTGAGCATGCGCAAACGTGAAATACTTGAAAAGCCCATAACTACCTTAAATGTAGTTGAAATGAGTTCAAACTTTGAGGGTCGATCAGGAATAGCACTTCAATAGTTCCAAATGAATTTCATTGGAATCGTATCGTAACTTTCGTCTGCGCATTCGCGGACATGAAACGTTGAAAAAATATTGAAATATTTGGTTCTATTAGGCATTTTAGGTAATTTATTACTACTATATTTGTTGCTATTCATTAATTTTGCCTCATGATTTTTTTCACCAACTGATTCTACACGTCCATGTCACAGTAGGTGAGATAAATATACTTAGCTGCCCACCCAACTTGGCAGACGTTTTCGTCTCATACCTAGATCAAGAGATGAGGTGATTGAGGAAGAGAGGGGAGTAAATCAATATTATATTCGGCAACGATTAGGTTACAGTTTTCCTCAGATTTCAATTAATCTTCTTGTAATCAATTCTCTTTCACATTATTTATGCTTGAAAGTTGAGGAAACTTGACTCAATAACGCCTACTAATATGCGTCCGCTCATTTACTCATTACTCACCAATACTTGACAATATTTTGGCTACAAGTTTTGGATCAATGATTTTTTATATGTCACCCACCGAGTATGATATCCAAACCTGTTCTACCTATCATCGTCCCATTTCCGGGTAGGCTCCATGACAGTTTTCTAGACTTCGGTTGTATTTTATTTATTTATTTTTTGTAGCATATACGGGCGAACCAATTTGAACAGGCGTACAATTAAAAAAATACACAAATATTTGATTAAGTAATAGGTACAAATGGAGATTGTAATTACCAAAGACAAAAGAGGTCCAAGTTATAGGAGCGTGTTACAAAAGGCTAGATGATATTAAACTACTAAAATACTAAACATCTGTTGAAATAAACAAACATGAAGTAAACATTGGAAATCAAATTTTACATTAGTATTCAACAAATACCTCAAGTAATCAACTTACTAAGTAAATAAATTGAATGTTTTTAAATTAAAGAATACGAAATTGGTCAGAAAATATGTATTTATTGTGTTGTGCGATCACAGATTTAAAAGTACGGAGAGATGAGGAATACTCGAGCTGGGGAAGGCTGTTTCCGGTTCTCCGTATACGGATGAGTGTGGAATTGATCAAATAATTAGTTTTTGAATATGGAATGGCAAATGGCAATGGGTTACGAATGTTATGACTTGTTGCATGAAATGATAACAGAAAGAAGACCAGGGGTATCTAAAACGGATTTGATTATTTTATAAAGAAAAACTAGGTCAGCTGTTACTCTACGGTTTTCTAGGGAAGTTATATTTAGGATTGACATTATATGGTTGTAATCTATTGAGGCAACTGGTATACACAATCTATATGCAACCATTCTCAATCATTCATTGTTGTATTGTGGAGAAAAGCTCAGCAAAACGGATCTGAGAGTGAAGAGACGTGTGAGTCGAAAGGAACCGAAAGAAGCGACTAAGGTGAAGTAGTAGGTACTGGAGAGCGAGTGTTGCCCCGAGTTAATTCTGTAATTAAATTCCTCTTCCCACTTGCTGTTAGGACGGTAGCGGTAGTCTTTCCTTTCTCAATGGAAAGTACTTCTCTCCGGGGAGATAAACATTTGGCCGTGTTCCAACATCGCCCTGCCACCTCTTCAAGTTCTCATGGGAGGATTTCACGACGATAAAACGCTAATTGCCGAGAGCTTCGCAGTTCTTACAAAGATCTCCGAGTCTGCTGGTGGAAAGAGACTGCTTGTCCTCTGGATATCTCGTTTAACTTACAACCAAGTAATGAGGGTATCGGCCAGTGCCCTTGCTCAGCCAGTGGATATCCAAGGGCTTCGCCGTGTGCCTTCCTATGTCCCCCCGTGTCATCGTCATCAATTCCTAATTAAAAACGCTGCGAATTATTACACAGCTGTTTATTACCTGTATAGATGCCCCTTCTGCGTAGATCAATGTTTTCTATGGTCAGTGCCCTCGAGCTCCTCCCAGGAAAGCCCTAAATCGAGTACTGTAGCCTGCCGAGGAATTACAGTATCATAAAAATGCGCTGGATTCAATAACTCAACAATCCAGTTATTTGTCGTTATTCATGAGTTTGTTCAAGTTACAAAACTGCCTATCAACAAAACCCAAAAGACCCATCATTCTTCAAATGAATTGATATCACAACAATCAGCTCGCCTTCATACAGCCATCCAAAATTATTATCAGGCGTTCCCTAGCAATGATATCTGGGCCGGATTCATACCGTTTCGTTCACGATCATTTTGACGAAGTTTTATGCTCCGGGTGCTCTCAAAAATTTTTTTAGTTCAAGATCGATTTAAAAACGTTGAAAAAACCATACCCTTCTATTGAAGGTTTTCGAGCTATGGCGTTCTGAAAATTTAAACCCCTATTTTTCACCCCTTAGAAACGACTGACTAACGCCGAGCTTCGCAGGTCAGCTAGAACCCAAACGGGACCTACAAACCGAATTTCATTAATTTTGATTGTGACAGAGTGAGGAGAGTGACGGTGGACCCTCGAGAGTCCTCCTCCTAGACCAGCGAGATTATCACCAGCTAAGAAGGGATATCGATTAGGCTTCCACCAAACGACCCCGTCTCCACTGGAAAAATAAACGACTCGAGAACAGCCACCGTCACATGGTTCATGGAACTAAGGGAAGTCCGAAGTACGACGTACAGCGGACGGACAGAAATTTTGGTTTATTGTTTTCAATAATGAACCTTCGGAATCGTGCATAAAGAAGAATGTTTAACCCCCCCCCCCCCCCCCTTGAACTTTGTTGGTTTCCGTTTCAAGGTAAGTAGAATCCAAAAGTGGAATACACTGAGAAAAATACACTATCACTGCACACTATCTCAGTGATAGATGAACATACCCACTATCGGTTTCCTATCAGTTCCCTATCAAAGGGTTCCTCCTCCGTGGCCCAGTTTGCCCTCAAGTGGCACACTATCAGACAACTATGAGGCACCTATCAGATAACTATCACATGACAAAACTCATCTATCGGGAACCTATCACTTGGTTTTGCATGCTATCAAAAGTCTATCAACATGGATGAAACATCCTTAAGTGATAGTGGTTGACATCCCATTCTATCAGATACCTATCAATCCGATATATCTGACCTATCAGAAACCTATCAAAATGTGGCAGTGAAAGAGTGAAAGAAAAAACTCTATCAAAATTGCGGCCTGATCACTATCAAAAGACTATCACATGATGAGAATGATAGATAGCATCTTTCACGTCTCTCAAGAATGCGGCCTGTTCACTATCAAAAATCTTTCACTCATAAAGAATGATAGACAGCACTTTTCATCTTTATCAAAAATGCGGCAAATACACCATCGAAAAACTATCATGCAATGAGAGTGATAGATAGCATTTTTCATCTCTTTCTGAAGAACTATCGAAAGGCTATCATTGGGTGAGAATGATAGATAAAATTTTTCACCTCTATCAGAAGCTCAACCTGGTTACTATCAAAAGGCTATCGTAGGATGAGAATGATAGAGGGAATTTTTCATATCTATCAAAATCTCTACCTGGTTACTATGAAAAGGCTACCTATCACTGGATGAGTGTGATAGATGGAATTTTTCACCTCTATCAAAAGCTCAACATACGCTATCATTAGATGAGAATGATAGATGAAAATATTTCACAGTGATCAGCTTTGATACCATGAAAACACTACCCTAGTTGGAAGACGATAGATAGGAATATACCAAACTATCAAAATGATTGGAAAATCATAGAAATCATCTATCATTGGAAAATATAGATAGGAACATTTCACCCTATTAAATGATCAGCCTTTTTAGAACATTACCTTCAGTGAAGGATGATAGAAATATTCCATTTGATGAAATCAACAGCCTTCATGCTATAAATGTGGCACTGTAAAAATCCCTACTCCTCCAATGGGGGGGGGGGGGGGATTTTTTTTTTGAGACTAGTGAAGAAGGAGATAGTGTTCTTATAGGGTAATGATAGCGTTGTAATAGCGTTTTTATAGATACAGTTCTATCAAAAGGCTATCATTGGATGAGTATGGTAGATGGCATTTTTCACTTCTATTAAAAGCTCAACATGGTTACTATCAAAACGCTATCATTAGATGAGAATGATAGATGAAAATATTTCATACTATCAAATGATCAGCTCTGATACCATGAAAACACTATCTCTATTGGAAGATGATAGATGGAAATATTTCGAACTACCAAAATGATGGTCATACATACCATGAAAACACTATCGCCATTCGAAAATTATAGATGGGAATACTTCATCCTATTAAAAGATCAGCCTTTTTAAAACATTGTCTTCAGTGGAGAATATAGAACTATTCCGTTTGATGAAAATCAACAGCCTTCATGCTATAAATGTTGCAGAGAAGAGTGCGTCAGTGTTCTGTCAGCTTGTCAGACAACCATGAGAACACTATAACGTATATGATTCTATCCAATGAAAACAGGGACTACATTATTCCTTTCACTGCACATTGCACAGCCTGTATGCATTCACAGGATGCAGTTTTGGTAGGTAGGTACGATATATTGTAACACTATAAAAATGCTATTACAATGCTTTTGCCCAAAATCAGATTAGCAGATAAAGGATAGGTCTCCTTCTGGACTAATACCTTCCTGCACTGGACAGCAGTTATTCAGCTGACTATGCAGGGGAATGCCGCAGTACCTGAGGTACCACCTGTAATATCTGCAAAGCCCATTCTTAGGAAGTCGTCGGATTCCATCATTGGAATGATGAGTCGAATACTCCTCAACAATTAAAAATGGGTACGTACATACGTACAAAAAGCCAATTTGACATTTTCAAATACCGAAACCTGTGATAGTAATGGTATAGGTTTTTGATAGGCACGAACTTTAATTTATAGAATGATATGTGTCTATCACAGCATTAGGTGTGATAGGTTATTGTTAGATACGCAATTGGCTGATAGTGTTCTGATAGGTTGTTGATAGTTGTTTGATGGAGCACTCATAGTGAACTCATAGGGCTTTGATAGCCTTTGGTTGATAGTGTTTGAAAGAGTATAGTTCATATTTGGTAATTTATATCCGAATATCAAATTTCGTACTCAAGGTATCATCACATGAAGGTTTAGGTACATTTCAATGGTTTGGAACCAATCCTAGCCAGTTGAGAGAAGTCAGTTGAAACCAGTTTGTCTGTCTATAATCTGGTCGAGAAAGCATGAAAGTATGAAAAACAGAGTAGAGGTTTGTAAAATTTAAATTTTATAATATGAAGGGATGTCTCTATCAAAAATCCTGTAGTGCTGGTCTATCACAGGATAACTTGTGGTAGGTTTCAGATAGATATGCCATTGGCTGGTAGCGTTCTGATAGGTTGTTGATAGTGTTTTGATGGAGAACTCATAGTGAACTGATAGGGTTTTGATACCCCTCGCTTGATAGTGTTAGAAAGAGTTTCTTTCGGATTTGCAAATTTATATCCGAATATAAGTTTTGCACTCCAGGTATCATCAAATGAAGGTTTAGGAACATTTCAATGGTTTGGAACCAGTCCTACCCCTAACAATCCCGAAAGATTAAAGAAAGTTGAAACCAATCTGTATGTCCATAACTTGGTTGAGAAAGCGTTAAAGTATGACAAACAGGGTGGAGGTATGTAAAATTTAAAATTCATTATAAAAAGGGGTGCCTCTATAAAAAATCCTGTAGTGCTGGTCTATCACAGGATTACTTGTGATAGGTTTTTGATAGATACGCCATTGCCTGATAGTGTTCTGATAGGTTGTTGATAGTCTTTTGATGGAGAACTCATAGTGAACTTATAGGGTTTTGATAGCCTTTGGTTGATAGTGTTTGAAAGAGTATCTTTCGGATTTGCTAATTTATATCCTAATATCAAATTTTTGCAATCAATTCAATATCACAGTGAGGAGGTTTTGGGTTTTGGTGGTTTGGAATGAAACACTTCATATTCCTACAGAAATACGGACATATCTGCTCGAAGGTGATAAGTAGCGTAAATAAGTTTATTTATTGTTTATTTGATTGATAATAATGATGTACTAACTCCCCAGTGGTAGGGCGTCGGAAACAAGTGAAACTGAGCAATGAATGTTGAGGTGAGAGAACTATCTGAGCAGGACATTATCTACCAAAGTTGCTCAAGTTGGAACCCAGATTGTCGAAAGAAGTTTATTTATATATAGCTTATTTGATGGAAAATTATGGGAGCCTAACTCTCCAGTGCATGGCCATTGAAAACAAGTGGACCTGAACAATTAATATTGAGAAGAGAGAACAGTTTGAGCGGATTAGGGAAGCGGATATTGTTTAAAAAAGTTTGAAAATGTGAAATGTATTATTATTTCCCATTTTTCAAATCTGTATGTGCATAATATGGTCGAAGAAGTGTTGAGAAGTACGAAAAATCGGGTAGAGATGTTGTAAAATTTAAACTGTAATGCATGAAGGGGTGTCTCTATCAAAAATCCTGTAGTGCTGGTCTATAACAAGATAACTCATGATAGGTTTTTGATAGATACACCATTGCCTGATAGCGTTCTGATAGGTTTTTGATAGTCTTTTGATGGAGAACTCATAGTGAACTGATAGGGTTTTGATAGTCTTCGGTTGATAGTGTTTGAAATAGTAACTTTCGGATTTGCTAATTTATATCCTAATATCAAATTTTTGTAATCAATTCAATATCACAGTGAGGAGGTTATGGGTTTTGGTGGTTTGGAATGAAACACTTCACATTCCTACAGAAATACGGACATGTCTGCTCGAAGGTGATAAGTAGCGTAAATAAGTTTATTTATTGTTTATTTGATTGATAATAATGATGTACTAACTCCCCAGTGGTTGGGCGTCGAAAACAAGTGAAACTGAACAATGAATGTTGAGGTGAGAGAACTATCTGAGCAGGACATTATATCTACCAAAGTTGCTCAAGTTAGAACCCAGATTGTTGAATGAAGTTTATTTATATATAGCTTATTTGATGGACAATTATGGGAGCCTAACTCTCCAGTGCATGGCCATTGAAAACAAGTGGACCTGAACAATTAATATTGAGAAGAGAGAACAGTTTGAGCGGATTAGGGAAGCGGATATTGTTTAAAAGAGTTTGAAAATGTGAAATGTATTATTATTTCCCATTTTTCAAATCTGTATGTGCATAATATGGTCGAAGAAGTGTTGAGAAGTACGAAAAATGGGTTAGAGATGTTGTAAAATTTAAAGTGTAATAGATGAAGGGGTGTCTCTATCAAAAATCCTGTAGTGCTGGTCTATCACAGGATAATTTGTGATAGGTTTTTGATAGATACGCCATTGCCTGATAGTGTTCTGATAGGTTGTTGATAGTCTTCTGATGGAGAACTCATAGTGAACTTATAGGGTTTTGATAGCCTTCGGTTGATAGTGTTTGAAAGAGTAACTTTCGGATTTGCTAATTTATATCCTAATATCAAATTTTTGTAATCAATTCAATATCACAGTGAGGAGGTTATGGGTTTTGGTGGTTTGGAATGAAACACTTCACATTCCTACAGAAATACGGACATGTCTGCTCGAAGGTGATAAGTAGCGTAAATAAGTTTATTTATTGTTTATTTGATTGATAATAATGATGTACTAACTCCCCAGTGGTTGGGCGTCGAAAACAAGTGAAACTGAACAATGAATGTTGAGGTGAGAGAACTATCTGAGCAGGACATTATATCTACCAAAGTTGCTCAAGTTAGAACCCAGATTGTTGAATGAAGTTTATTTATATATAGCTTATTTGATGGACAATTATGGGAGCCTAACTCTCCAGTGCATGGCCATTGAAAACAAGTGGACCTGAACAATTAATATTGAGAAGAGAGAACAGTTTGAGCGGATTAGGGAAGCGGATATTGTTTAAAAAAGTTTGAAAATGTGAAATGTATTATTATTTCCCATTTTTCAAATCTGTATGTGCATAATATGGTCGAAGAAGTGTTGAGAAGTACGAATAATTGGGTAGAAATGTTGTAAAATTTAAATTGTAATAGATGAAGGGGTGTCTCTATCAAAAATCCTGTAGTGCTGGTCTATCACAGGATAACTTGTGGTAGGTTTTTGATAGATACACCATTGCCTGATAGCGTTCTGATAGGTTGTTGATAGTGTTTTGATGGAGATCTCATAGTGACCTGATGGGGTTTTGATAGCCTTCGGTTGATAGTGTTTGAAAGAGTTTCTTTTGGATCTGATAATTTATATCTGAACATCGAATTTTTGTATTGCTATATTGGTAGGTTTTGGTGGTTTTGAGTGGAACACTTGATATTCCTATAAAAATATGGACATATATGTGCTTGAAGGTGATTTCAGGAAGCATAACTACATTTATTTATGGTCTGGAAAATATAGATAAACTGACGCCCCGACCATATAAAGTCGGGATGGATCTGAGTCAGCGTTTGCTAATGTGAAAAGTGTTGAAATTTGTGTTCATGATTTCCTTCTCATTTTTGTGCCACTCCAATGAAGATTTCCCTCACGTGATCCAGTAGTGTGGCAATGGATGAGGTAAGTGAGAGATAAATCTATTTCTACAAAAATACTCTGAAGAGTGTTCTTATGGATGATAATAGTGCACTGAGTTGCACACTTTCAATACCCTATACTGTGATAGTTTTCTTATAGTGTTTTGATAGAGTACGAGCCTGCACACAATCATACCTCTATCAACTTAGGCGGAGGAGGGGAATGACCCTATATAATGAGCAAGCGCTCCCAACCAGTATCAGTGCATTCTCAGCATTTGTGCAAGTCGTGTCGGTCTTCCATGCATTCCATTCACACCAGATTCCAGTCAGTGGTAACGAGTTGGTTGTGTGTTGTCTTTGCGAGTTTCCAAACCTCCATAAACCAGTTAAACATTGTGAGTATTGCACCATATATACGCCCGGTGTGGTTTTTGTTTGTAGCAATGTCCCAGGCTGGTGAAGTGCGTGACTTGCTCATAAGTTGGCATCTACCTGAAGAGGCAATCGAGAAAATCATATGAAAATACCCCACCAAATCGTCAAAACACGGCAAGTTCATCGAGAATTCAACATTTTCTGGTTTACCTACTATTACCAAACATTTCCTTCACCTTGTTCAAGATTATTTCATGAAAACTGAAGTAGATATCTTGCCACAATTCAATCATTTCTTCGTGAATTTTGGTTGCTAGAATGTGAATTTACAGTTCAAATGACAGTAAAGTTCCTGGCAAAACTAATGAGAAAGTGGGTAACATTTAAAAAAAAATTAGGTAAATTAAATTTCAAAAATGTGGTAGGTACGGATTTGTTGATGACTTTCTAGTTGTTATTCAGGTTGATGTTGATGTTGTTGGGGGGAGGGGGGGGGGGGGGGGGTGCGACTACCTGGCAATGTTTGGGGTTAAATTAACCGTTATCCCAAGTGGCGGGAAAGGCGCAGATGGATACATAGCGCGCTAGAGAAGCCGTTACGTACACTTTCCCTTCTCGTTCCCAGTTTATTTATTGACCATACCTACTTTCAGGTTCAAGAAGACTTCATAACGCTCCATCCCCAATATCAGGAGGGGCTGTTCTACAACCTGTCGAACGTGCGGAAACAAATTGTGCAAAAAGCTACGGAAAACTTCCCTTCAAGGAGGACAGGGGCCACCCAGGCCAACGCCTGGGTTCACAATGATTCCTACAACCAAGCTGTCGAAAGCGGAGGTTCGTTGAAATGTTGCATATTAATCTGTTGATTGCTCTTCGATGCTACTTGCAACCGTTGGCAATATGTAGGTACTGTGAAATTCAACAGCTAGTCATCCAGGACCGATTTGATTCCTTTTATTTGGAATGTATGTAATATCCTACAGATATTATATTAAAGAAACGTGAATTGCAATAATTGGAATTATTCCAAGAAGAAAGTGTATTTTTCTAATTTCGTATTGTCAACATAGGTATCACCTGTGGTCTCATGATATAACTTGTCGTACGTACGTAGTGAATCGTTACAGTATGGATTTCCAATGTTCTTTCTACTTTTAATCGGCGGTTTATTGCAAATTCATCTTTACAACAAAAGTGACGAAATTCATGAAAATGCCTTTGAGCGTTCCAGTTCAAAACCATGCCGTTGGTATGATTTTTTTACATTTTGGTTTATTATTTTCAATAATGAACCATTGGAATCGAGCATGAAAAAAAAATTCTTATCCCCCCTCAAAATTTGATGGTTTACGTTTTAAGGTATGTAGAATCCAAAACTGTAAAACGCTGCAAATCCCTGCACAACGTTTATTATTTGTACAGAATACCCTTCTGTTACAGATCACAGGTCTCCGTATAGATAACCCTTCTCTAACATTATGTACCTACTATTCTACAAATATTATGTAGATCGCGGACCTCCGTAGGTTAGTACCTAACCCCGTACTCGTTACTAGGTACCTCCCTAAACCGTTGTATAATAATTTACCTGTATAGGTTCCACTTCTACGGAGATAGTATAATGAACCGTTGTGTAATAATTTGCCCATCAATAATACTTCAACGGTTTTTCAAGTTGCAAAACTACCTATCAACAAAATCCAGCCCCTTCTTGGTAGATTAGCCGTTGTGTAATAATTTGCCGTTGTGTACTAATAATTTTCCGTTGTGTAATAATTTGTCATTGTGTAATAATTTGCCATTATGTAATAATTTACCCATCAATAATACTTCAACGGTTGTTCAAGTTGCAAAAGTACCTATCAACAAAATCCGGGCCTTACTGTGAACGAACGGCTGGACGTAAGGTGCTCCGGGTGGTCTTAAAAAAATCAGTCATGCAGCATGACTTAATGAGCGAATTTTCAAAGAAATATTCGAATTAATGGCTATGGTTTTGAATAAAGGAAAACTTCGGTCTAAAATTTGGTTTTCTATGTATATTCTCTTCGTATTTATTTTAATTTGTACGTTTTGTCCATCCTGATTCTACCGTTTGTTTATTACGTAATTGTACTAAGTGCTTATTTATTTGATCGCTGTGGGTAAATTCAAGGAGTTGTACTAATCGTTTGCCTCCCCCTTTTTTGCTTCGAACTCTCGTCTTCAATTAATACTTCTCACATTTTTCAATCTGACCACTCTAAGGGGGTGGGGGTAAGAGTTTAAAGATTATCCTAGTTTTGGGTAATTTTTGCGCACTTTAAATGCTCTAATTTAAGAACGGATTTAGATATCTAAAATCCGATTTCACTATCGTGTTCAGCGTGCAAAAACCTTTAAAATGAGGGGTCACTTGTTAGAAAATAACATTTTGGGGATTTTTGGGTAATTTTTGCGCACTTTAAATGCTCTAATTTGAGAACGGATCAAGATATCTAAAATCCGATTCCACCATCGTGTTCAGCGTGCAAAAACCTTTAAAATGAGGGGTCACTTGTTGGAAAATAACATTTTGGGGATTTTTGGGTAATTTTTGCGCACTTTAAATGCTCTAATTTAAGAACGGATCAAGATATCTAAAATCCGATTCCACCATCGTGTTCAGCGTGCAAAAACCTTTAAAATGAGGGGTCACTTGTTAGAAAATAACATTTTGGGGATTTTTAGGTAATTTTTGCGCACTTTAAATGCTCTAATTTGAGAACGGATCAAGATATCTAAAATCCGATTCCACCATCGTGTTCAGCGTGCAAAAACCTTTAAAATGAGGGGTCACTTGTTGGAAAATAACATTTTGGGGATTTTTGGGTAATTTTTGCGCACTTTAAATGCGCCAAAACCCTCCTTAGAGTAGGCCAATTTCGCCCATCTTCGAACTTAGCCTTTCGATTGCCAAGATAGATTTTTTGTGCAAATTTGAGCTGTTTATCTCAATTCTATCGAGAGTTATCGTCTGGAGTGACACATATATAAATAAATATATATATAAATATATATATATATATACATATAAAAAAGTGTTAAATTTCAGGAATCGTTTTAGAATGGTCTGAAACGGATTTCTATGAAGAAAATTTCCAAAAATTTATATTATTTAAATTTCGAAGCCATTGCAATAGCTTCATTTTCTTTGAAAATTCGCTAAAACTCGTAAGTTCAAGAACTATTTAAAACCGTAAACACATTCACGTAAAAAAAAGGTATAGGCGTTTTGAAAATTTCAACCCCTATTTTGAACCCCCTAGAGATGACTGAAAGTAACGTCGAGCTTCGAGGACCAACTAGACCCCAAACGGAACCTATAACCCGAATTTCATCAATTTTGTTTCATGGTAACTAAGAAAAGTGCCCCGTATGGCGTACGGCGGACAGACAGACATATTTTTATCGCAGTTTTGGATTCTAAAAACCTTGAAACGTAAACAATCAAATTTTGAGGGGGGGTAAGAATTTTTTTTTTCATGCTCGATTCCAATGGTTCGTTATTGAAAATAATAAACCAATTAAAATATTTCTTTCTGTCCGCCGTACGCTGTACGGGGCACTTTTCTTAGTTACCATGAAACAAAATTGATGAAATTCGGGTTATAGGTTCCGTTCGGGGTCTAGTTGGTCCTCGAAGCTCGACGGGGTTCAAAATAAGGGGTTGCAATTTTCAAAACGCCTATACCTTTTTTTTTTTTACGTGAATCTTTGTACGGTTTTAAATAGTTCTTGAACTTGCGAGTTTTTTAAGACCACCCGGAGCATCGTACGTCCAGCCGTTCGTTCACAGTAAGGCCCCGAAGTTTGTACCGACAGGCATTTTCGACCCCAGTGTGAATGAAATTGTATACATTCAAACCAAATCTCGTTACCAGGGACGATAGGAAATTTGCCGGAGATAAAATCATTGCTAGGGGCCACCTGATTATATTGGCGGAGTATGAAGTCGAGTTGGTTGTTCTGTGATATTATTTCATTTGAAAAATGATGGCTCTTTTGGAGTTTGTTGGTAGGTAGTGAAACTTGAACAAACGTTGAAGTATTATTGATGGGTAAATTATTACTACGGTAAATCATTACTCAACGGTAAATTATTACACAACGGTTCATTATACCATCTACGTAGAAGGGGCTGGAGTTTGTTGGTAGGTACTTTTGCAACTTTTTTCACTCCTCATCAACAATTCCTTTTCAGAACTTCATTATGTTTGTTTCTTTTTGTTAGGTACTGTTTGTCATCGGCAGAATTATTTTAGGAACATTTAACTGTGATTTAGGTAGGTACCTAGTAACGAGTACGGGGTTAGGTACTAACCTACGGAGGGTCTGCGATATACATAATATCTATAACATAGTACATATCATATTATATAGACGGGTTATCTATACAGAGAGCTATGATCTGTAACAGAAGGGTTAGTACCCAACCCCGTACTCGTTACTAGGTACCTACCTAAATCACGAGTTAAATGTTGCTAAAATAATTTATTCTGCCGATGAGAAACAGTACCTAACAAAAACGCTGCAAATCCCTGCACAACGGTTTATTATTTTGTACAGAATACCCTTCTGTTACAGATCACAGCTCTCTGTATAGATAACCCGTCTATATAAAATGATATGTACTATTCTATACATATTATGTAGATCGCAGACTCTCCGTAGGTTAGTACCTACCTAACCCCGTACTCGTTACTAGGTTCCTACCTAAATCACGAGTTAAATGTTCCTAAAATAATTCTGCCGATGACAAACAGTACCTAACAAAAAGAAACACACATAATGAAGTTCTGAAAAGAAATTGTTGATGAGGAGTGAAAAAAGTTGCAAAAGTACCTACCAACGAACTCCAGCCCCTCCTACGTAGATGGTATAATGAACCGTTGTGTAATAATTTACCGTTGAGTAATGATTTACCATCGTGTAGTAATAATTTACCCAACGTTTGTTCAAGTTTCACTACCTATCAACAAACTCCAAAAGAGCCATCATTTTTCAAACGAAATAATATCATAGAACAACCAACTCGACTTCATAGGTACCCCACCAATAAAATCAGGTGGCCCCTAGCAATGATTTTATCTCCGCCCAATTTCCGATTCTCGGCGCGTCTCTGGTAACGAGATTTGGTTTGAATGTATACAATTTCATTCACACTGGAGTCGAAAATGCCTGTCGGTGCAAACTTCGGGGCCTTACTGTGAACGAAAGGAGGGACGTAAAATGCTCCGGGTGGTCTTAAAAAACTCGTAAGTTAAAGAAATATTTAAAACCGTAAAAATATTCACGTAAAAAAAAGGTATAGGCGTTTTGAAAATTTCAACCCCTATTTGAACCCCTTATAAATGACTGACGGTAACGTCGAGCTTTGAGGACCAACTAGACCCCGAACGGAACCTATAACCCGAATTTCATCAATTTTGTTTCATGGTACCTAACTAAGAAAAGTGGCCCGTACGGCGTACGGCGGACAGACAGAAATATTTTTATTGCAGTTTTGGATTCTACATACCTTGAAACGTAAACCATCAAATTTTGAGGGGGGTAAGAATTTTTTTTTCATGCTCGATTCCAATTGTTCATTATTGAAAATAATAAACCAAAAAGGGGTTATAAATAAATCAATATTAAAATCGTCAAGTTCTACAAAAATCGATTTTTTAAACCATAAATGAAACAGTGCCTATTAATAACTGGTGAGTTAATTTCTAGAGAACATTTATTAATAGAGCAATAATAAATTCAATCACTGAGTGAAGGGGCTTATTCCCTCTATCATTTTCCAACAGGGATAGTGTTTTCATGGTATGAACAATGTCCATTTTATACTTTGAAATATTTTCATTATAATTCTCATCTGAAAATAGCATTTTGATAGTTCAAAATGCTGTTTTCCATAGATACAGCCCCCCCCCCCCCCTCCGGTTCACGTAACTTGAATCAGTTTGTATGCCACATCTGTTTAACCAATTATTCATTTCCTACTACAGACAAGATCAAACAGTGGGAGGTGGCACTTCTGCTGCTCCCTACGCCGTAGCTGCAGGCCCAGTGGAAACCAATCGTCCAAGAACGAAGGCCACAGTGATCGAAGCCACAAGATTTTTTCCACAGCCATTCCGCCTAAACTGCATTTCCTCACCCACTATCCCTCTTCCATGCAGCGTAATGGTCCCATTTTCTCCTTGTCCTGTCTTCGATTTGAGTCAAATTATAGGGCACTGAAAACTGCTCTGCGTTCTGTTGCCACCACCGTCAATCCCCCCTCTCTGCCTATAAAAAAATTCAGCTTCAGCTGAACAATTTATTATTAATAAGCTGGTTACCAGCTCTGACTTACAAGCCAGGAGCTCTTTACTCTGTGGATCGTACTTCCATTAATTCCTTGATTGAAGAGAACCAAAACTCTTACATCCCCTAACAACATAACTGACAAGCCTGGTTATCCTGATCCCAAATTTTGTGGACGGCCCTTTATTTGTCTAATTGGACCGTATTCTTTACTCTTCAGTTTTGGATAAGGCATTTGGGGAGTGCCACGTTTTCCTTACTGTTTGCTTCTCGGAACATTTCTACGCTTACGAAGTTACCCCAACTTGTGTTTTAAAATGGTATGATTTAGAAAAACTCGAATTCCCCTTCCCCAACAACATGCATAAGGCACGCAGCAAACAATATGTCACCATGCGTAATTTTATCGCCCATTTAATCTACTGACTGGGAATTTTAATAATTTTATTCTTGGGGAGGAGGGGAGCAGGACCAGGAATTCTAAGATGTATTAGTTTCGAAAGGTCAGTAGATTAAATGGGCGTAGATTGAATCTAGTTACCATTGTTTTCTCTGCTCACTAGAAGGTGTAATCATCGTATAAAGCTGTTTTTCGTTAGAAATGTGCATGATCTCCACAATCCTGGTTTCATAATATTTATCTATCTGTTTACTCAATAATTACATTAATTGAAGATTCTATTTTAAATTCATTGAATTGAGTGTTTACTCAATGTAATTTTGAGTAAACAGATACAGATGAATTATGAAACCGGGATTGTGGAGATCATGCAAATGTCACAAAAAACATTGCTTTATGCGATGATTACACCCGTTAGTGAGCATCATTATCATTAGCAAATCATGAGCATGTTTGTGAAGTAATATGCTTGATAACGTTTCATCACTGGTACACTGAATTTAAAATAGAATTTTCGTCTGATAATAATCAAATAAATCGATTTTGTATTTACATAAGGGAGGGGAGAGGATATTTTGTGGGGCTGAGCTAAGAACCCTAATTATTTCTTTTGCAATTTAAATATGAAACCTATATTTCAATATTACTCAGTGATTTAAACTGAATTTTATCTAATCATAAGCTATACTATTATATTAGACTCACTCTGTTGTATTTATTTCGTATCTATTTGAAATTGACTCCAATCCTTTAATGTTACAATATAAATATTCTGTACATACTTGAAGTGAATTGTACCTAATCATAAGAGTCATCATTAGCTATATTTCTTTATATTAGGCTGACTCTATTATATTTATTTCGTACCTATATTGAAATAATTGACTCCAAACCTTCAGTGTTAATACGTAAATATCCTGTACATATTTGTTTAAATAGTATGATTTTAAACAGTAGTATTAGTAAATGTTCTTACATATGATTCAATATTCCAAAGAAACGAATTGAATTGAAATATTATTATTATACACTTGTGTTTGAAAGTCATCAAAATATAATTGCTGTTAAACTTCAAAATTTGTTCACGATTACTTGCATCCTTTTTCTCTTAGTTACTAGTTTATTACACCTACTTGTTTTTAAATTTATTACTATCATTTATTCAACAATTTTGTTTCAATTGACAGGGGTGACATCACTGTGAGTGAACTCTTCGTCCATCAGCATGCTATACCTGTGATAATTATGTCGTCATTAGGTTTAAATAGTAGCGCCTTTAGCTTACGCTGCATCCCCCCATCACCACCGCCATACACCTAGCTTATAGCTTGGTGTAAGGAAGAGGGGTTCAGAGTAACCTGAAGGCGCTATTGTTTCAACCTTGAGACGATCTATCACATGTATAGCATTCTGATATACGACGATTTGACCACACTTTCACAGTGATAGATCAAATCTATCACTGAAAGTGTGGTCACATCGTCGTCTATCACCTTTTGATAGATGGAAGGGATAGTTGTTTGATAGAGTTCATCTATCAGAAGGTGATAGATGAACTCCATCAAACAACTATCCCTTCCATCTATCAAAACTTACGAAAGAGTACTGATAGGAAACGATAGAGTTTTGATAGGAAATGATAGTCTTTCGATAGATATGGATGAAAGAGTACTGATAGGAAACGATAGGATTTTGATAGGAAACGATAGTCTTTCGATAGATATGGATGAAAGAGCACTGATAGGAAACGATAGGGTTTTGATAGGAAATGATAGTATTTCGATAGATATGGATGAAAGAGTACTGATGGGAAACGATAGGGTTTTGATAGGAAACGATAGTATTTCGATAGATATGGATGAAAGAGTACTGATGGGAAACGATAGGGTGTTGATAGAAAACGATAGTATTTCGATAGATATGGGTGAAAGAGTACTGATGGGAAACGATAGGATTTTGATAGGAAACGATAGTCTTTCGATAGATATGGATGAAAGAGTACTGATAGGAGACGATAGCGTTTTGATAGGAAACGATAGTATTTCGATAGATATGGATGAAGGAGTACTGATGGGAAACGATAGGGTTTTGATAGGAAACGATAGTATTTCGATAGATATGGATGAAAGAGTACAGATGGGAAATGATAGGATTTTGATAGGAAACGATAGTCTTTCGATAGATATGGATGAAAGAGTACTGATAGGAAACTATAGGGTTTTGATAGGGAACGATAGTCTTTCGATAGATATGGGTGAAAGAGTACTGATAGGAAACGATAGGGTTTTGATAGGAAACGATAGTATTTCGATAGATATGGATGAAAGAGTACTGATAGGAAACTATAGTGTTTTGATAGGGAACGGCAGTCTTTCGATAGATATTGATGAAAGTGTACTGATAGGAAACGATGGTCTTTCGATAGATATTGGTGAAAGAGTACTGATAGCAAGTGATAGATTTTTGATAGGACTCGATAGTCTTTTGATAGATATGATGAAAGTGTACTGATAGCAAATGATAGCTTTTTGATAGAAATAGATAGTCTTCTGATAGATTTTGCCTGTAATGAATGGCAGGTTATTGATAGGAAATGATAGTCTTTTGATGGGAAACGATAGTTTTCTGATAGATTAACACTATCATAATTGATAGATGGAGGTATATCTATCAAAAAATGGCCACAACCCTATCAAAATACCCTATCAAAACCCTATGAAATACCGTCCCAAACCGAGCCTACAATTTGATAGATGGGACACTATCTTCAGGAACCAATAGAGTACTGATAGTGTTTATCTATCATACCGTCTGTCATTCATTGGGCCGAAATTCGGCCCAATAGACTATCACACACTATCGGTACTCTATTGGTTCCTGATGATAGATACCATCTATCAGTTTTGATAGAAAACACCCCCCTTTTTTTTCTCAGTGATTCGTTTATTCCATTTTCGGATTCTACATACCTTGAAACGGAAACC